>JANHJO010009123.1:244909-259593 GCA_032468235.1 Pseudoxyrhopus heterurus | reverse complement strand
AAACAACCCAGACAAATACAAAAAAGACATACAAATAATTAATATAAGAGTAACTCAGTCTTTAGGATATATCATTATATCCGCTGTACTCTTGAAGATAGTTAACAGATTGTGGTGATACTATAAGTGACTACATCTTCTATCATTACTCACTTTATATGCTAACTAATGATAGAAGATATAGGTTTAGTTCAGGTTTAGATTTATAATTTACTTTTGGGCCTTCTTGTTGTAAAACTACTGTTAAAGAATACTGCTCCATTTCTTTATCCTCTACCACCCTCTAGTGTCCAACTTTCAAGTATCCCAAATAATCACCATTTCCTGTGAGAAAATGTCTTCTTAATTCAAAGCCATAATTCTAAATCCATCTAAACCCTTGATTTGTTATTAACTTTCTGAAATCCATATTCTAAGCAGCTTTTACTGCATAATCCAAGAAATATATATTTACAAAACTTTTTAAATCAAACTGGATAACCCATGACCTGTTGGTTCATCTTTCAGAAATACTTGTTACCTCAACAGATAAACATAATGACCAGGACAGACAAATAAGCAGTGGGAGCAGGAGTAGTTTCCAACCTCCTATTGGCATCTCCATTGACTTTATTTGTTGGAAGTTGGCAGAAATCAGATCCTGTGACCGCAGCAGTGCTGTAGCAGTCACAACTTTGCCAATATAGATAGTCCTCAACCTACAACAAATTGTCCAGCTATTGTTCAAAGTTTCAATGGTTCTGAATCAATGGTAGTTATATAACTTGGAGTTTTGGCCATCCCAGAAACACATCCCCCAATACTATCTAGCAATTCATTTGAGCTTATGACTGATTGCCAAATACCCTGTGATCATGTGATCACCATTTCCAACCTTCCCTGCCAGTGCCCCCAAACACAAGGAAGACAGCAAAGAAGGTCGCAAGTCACTAGGGCACATTTTCCCTACCCACGCACACTCCCAAGCCCCTCTGTGCTTGCACTGCACCGGCCAGACACACCCATGCACCCTTCCCAATCCTCATCACATCTCCGTCACACTCTTGTGCACTCTGGCATACCCTTCCCAACCCGTGCCACACCCGTGCAACCTTCCCAACCCAAATAATATGTCTTGTGCCCTCCCTAACCTGTACTGCACCTCTTGTACATCCCCTCATCCTCTTGTACACCCTCTTGCACACCTTCCTCATCCAGTAACCAGCCCCCAATGTGCCTGCCAGGCTGGGACTTTCAATTTCCTGCCAGCTTTCCCACTGGCTTTGCTTGCAGGATGCAGACAGGGAGCACCAGAAATCCTGATCATGTGAATATAGTTAACCATGGCAGAATTTGCAGGGGTCACAATTGTGCAAATATTGTGAAATTCCTATTTTAGAGGTAATGAGCCCTGGATTTTTATGCATTAAGTTGGCTTATTTGAGGCAAAAATTGTTGCACTATGATGCACTGTTTCAGCTAACTGAAGATTACAAACAGATAGGCTAACTTTAGTAGTCTATAGATTTACACAATCTTTCTCCAAGTTGAAGGAGACTAACCTGAGGAACACAGCAAACACTTGCCAATTCAAAGTCTTAATCTCTCCAGTACAATAAAAAAAAATCCAAAAAGTGATTAAGAAATGAGATTCAGTCAGGCCTAATGTCCATAGAAGGCTTTGTTGTGGGAGTGAACTTGATGGAATCCCAACTCCAAGTCACTCAACTCATAAGCTGACTGTAAAACATCAATTTCTGCAATCAAGTAGCTGTTTGGAGTCACATTGATAATTTCAATATCTCCCCTTCCTCCAGAGAGATTTTGCTGGTCAGGATCGAGCATTCCGCTACATTTCTCCTTGCAAATGTGGTCCCACTACTAGTAATACCTTACCATGGCACTCACAGGAAATCAGGGATGTTTATTTACATCAGAAGTTAAAGTTCACACATCTAGAAGGTGTCTGATTTGGGAAAGGCCAAAATAGCTTTCACATAAGGTCTTTCATTATTGCTTTACTCTTAAACATGTTTATTATATTATATATTTAGAAAAGTATTTATACCTGAATATCTGAGTAAAGTAAAAGAATCTGATATTTTTTACTGAGTACAGTAAAAGTATCTGATATTTCCAAGCCCACTAAGCTACTAATATAGCAGCATTGGCATTTGGCATCAGGCAGAGAAATAGCCACAATTTCTTCAGAATTATATCAGCATGGAAAATCTTGAGTTTCCATTGTGTTAAATTGCTTGAAGGTTAAAAATTAATATAGTGTGTGTATAGAAGTTAGTAACAATTAACAGGGAAAGACAATAGAAAGTAATTTGTCTATAAATCAGTTGCATTCAATTGTATTTGAAAAAAGAACATGTTGTGATATACAACCTACATACAGTGCATTAGTGTTCAAATCACCAGAACTGTAAAATCCATCAGCTTCAGATCTCTAACCATTCTTGTGATGTGAACTTTTTGAAAATGTTTTGAAAAATGACTTCCCAAAGAGGACCAAGATTAAGTTGGAGAATACCTGATCGTTGATAGATTTCTGTGAATTGGCAAAAAGAAATGTGCACTTGATTTGCAGCAATGAATTGTTAAAATGTATTTCTTGTCAACATTTGTATTACTTTTTCAACAAAGAGACAGGTAAGATTTTCCAGCAATCTGGTCAGTTTTATTCTTCAGCTTATAGCATAATTTCAAAGTCTTCATACACATATTCTTTTTTTAACTGTCATGCTTATGATTTTTTTCTAGGAAGGAAGGAATGGAGGGAGGGAGAGAGGGAGGGAGGGAGGGAGGGAGGGTCTGACAACTAACTTTTTGGATTGTATGGATATATAAGCCCAATAAAGATTTGACTGAGACCAGTTTTGAAATTGGATACTACAGTATGTCAGCAGAGAGATCTATGATCCCATTACTCCATGTAAACAATAAACATAAATGAAAAGAATAAATGCTATGGGAAATATAAACAGTCTTTGTCTTATCCAGTATGTTTTGTTTCATTTTTATAATTACAAATGCCCTGAAATAGGCATACTATGTAGTTTCATGGAATTGAGAAACGAGAAGACACAGTCCATTTCCCAATACTGACTTCATAATTGTAATTACTGGAAACAATGACTCATTAGTGGAACGGTTCTCATTTTACTAAGGGGAATTTCAAAAACAGCATATGGTGCAGCATAAAGGTCAGCTGTTCAAAAAAATTAAAAATTAATTTGAGCATAGGGCTGAAATATTTCTAAGCAACAGTTTGCATCCTGACCCAAAGTGCATTTATTCCCATGTTCTAGTTGGCACAGTTGGGCTGCCAAATCTGGGCTGCCAAAAATATATATATCTTCTGTATCTCTGTTGCCACCCCATGGTTGATTTTTGCATATCTGGTAATCGCAGCTTTGGTTGAGGTGGCAAGGGATGCAAAAGCTAGTTCAGTTTTATCTAATGAAGAACAGAGATACCAGTATTTCTTACAGACACAATTTTCTGTGTCACAAGAACATCTCCTGTGTGAAAAATAATAACATTCTGTTTCCTAGAAACAGTCACTTGAAACGGAGCCATTAGTCAGTCCTGACTTCAAGAACTCAGTAGATTCATGACAGGGATAGGACAGGGGCACCATATTTAGGACAGTAGGAAAAAAAACTCAGCAAAATTTGAAGTTACTGTATTAGTAATCAGACTTGGATTTACAGAACAAAACAATTTAGACCAAATGTGCCATCATATAATTTATTATACACTATGAAAAATAGACATACATATCTATTTAACTGGTGCTTTCTATCCCAAGTTGCAGCATTTGTACATCCTGATCACTGAAGAAATCCACATTCTAACTTGCACGGAAATGTGCTTGAGATATAATTCCTTTACATATGTAAAACTCACATTGACATGTCTACCAGATTTTTCTTCAGCAGTTAATATATGTAGGAATAATCTTGAAATGCTTGGGACTAGTTTCTCAAATCCCCAATTACTAGTCATCTGTTTGGGGTTTGTAGGAGTTACAGTCTATAACATCTGACAGATAGACTTGATGAAACCTTCCAAGCAAATCAGGCTTTAACAAAGCAAGCTGCTTACATGCAATAGTCTGCTAACCAAATGTTGGATATTTTTAAGTTCTGATGACCATATTTTTTCCTTTTAAGCAATTTATCATTATTTCAGGCCATGCTTTCAGTAATCCCAACCCTGAAAAACCTAATGGGGATAAAACAGATGCAGCCAACTGGCAACTTACACATACAAAAATATCAAAACTAAAACTTTAAGAAGATACTTAAAAGAATGGAAAAAGCAAATTTGGAAAGGAGAAAAATTCCCCCATCCTAGCATTCTCTTTCCTTTTGATACACTGCAGCAATATTAGTTTACTCTCATCTTAATCTTAAAACATCTTCTAAACCATTTTTTCCTGTTAAAGTATTAGTAATTTCTTGGTGTCGTTGAGTGCATAAAAGTGCACAATCCCTAAAAAGAGAAATGCTCACAAATCATTAGATTAAAACATTTTAGAACTTATTTTTCATCTAAAACTATCTATACAGACTTTTTCCATCACAACCATTACAAAAATATACTTTTAAAACATCATAGAAATATCATTCTTCTGTACAGGCACAAATGAACTGTTTCAACGCATTCCCAGCAGCTGACGGCTTTTCAACTGATAATGTTTCTCCAGTTCACACAGGGCTTGAGCGCGCAGATTTGCAGCATAAAGACGCTTCTTCAAGTTACAATTTTTTTCTCTTGATTGGGAAAAGTTTTCCAGGTTTTCCTCACCTTGAACATTTTCTTTACTTTCATCACCAAACTGGACTTTCTTTTTTCTTGCTGTATGGACAGGTAACATTTCATCTTCTTAAAAATACAAACAAAAATATACTTTTGTAATATTCATATAAACTTCTTTAGCCATAACATTTGCAAAATATTAGAATTCGTATCTATTATCATAGAATATCATATCACAGAACTCATTCATATGGTATGGCAAATGGGAATACCAAGCAATATTAAATAAACACAAGTCATGTGTTTTAATCCAGTAGGAATAAGTTATTGTATTCCTGGAAAAAAAACTTTGAGATAGTTTTTTTAATAGTTTTTATAGCCATGATGAGATCTTCTAGCTCAATTTTTTGTTTTTGTTTTTTTGTGGAAGAACAGGATTTTTCTCTGAAAGCTATTTGAAACATATCTAGACAATATTCAAATTCCATCACAATTCCTTTTGTGTTTGTTTCTTAGCTTTACTTTCTTATTTTCATAATTATTGTTTCTTTGTAAAAGGAGAATTATAGGCAAGAACCAGCAATGCTAAAAAGATTCATCTTGAAAAAGCTAACACAATTGGTAGAATTGTATAAAATCATTTTGCATAAAATAATCACATAACACCTTCAATAATAGCATGAGCATCCTTAATCATGTAAGATTCTTCTTATGCTCATATGCTATTCTTTTAATATTTTTTCTATTATTTTATTCTTCAAATTCCATACCAGTCTTTGAAGCCTATTCTGACAATAGGTGTTTAAATCCATGAATTGATACTTGCCACAAGTTAGAAATCAATGCTTTTCTTTTTTTTTCCCCTTTCCCCCAAACCTGTTTTCCATTTTCCCTGCCCCGTTTTTCCATTATTTTCATTTGTATTTTTGAAATGTTTAATAATTAAAAATCATGAACTTTTATAATAGATTTTTAATTGACATGCCTACACTTTCTTCTTTCTTCTTGACAACACAGAGTATGTGCATACCCATAACTCTTTTAATCCCCCACAATTATCCAGCCAGGGAGATTGGAGTCAGTCATGCCTAGTTTTTGCTGATCTAGATGAATATGGACTAAGTTTCTTAGGTTTGCTAGTATAAATCCAACAGGCTGTGTACTCAATCACACTAGCCCTTTGGGATATATGAAGTGACACATTTACTCCCAATCATCTTGTTATTGCTGGCCTTGCCTATTGAATAAATAACAAGAAGGAGCAGTAAACTATTAATCTTTTTTCTTGGAAAATTATTTGGCTCAGATCTGAAGGGAAAAATGAGTGAAATAGCTGTAGAAAGTAGAGGATGATGGAAGGCTGTATGGACCATGGGAACACAAAGGAGGAGGAAGACAAGTGAGTTAATGGTCCAGTCCAGAAGTGATTGAGTCCAAATGAAGCATCAGAAAGTAACCCAACCCAATGAAATATAAGTTGTGTGGACTTTTGTAGACTTTAATATTCTGTTACATTACTTGACTAGCAATATTTTTCAGAACTCAACATGGCTCATTTCCTGAGCCTGCCACTCTCTCAGAGGTAGAGTTGCTCTCTTGCACTTCCACCCCACCCCCAAAATCCCTTTTGAAAAAGCTGTTTCCTCCTTTCCCTCTCTAGCAACTTCCTGTGTTCTCAAGGTTTGCTAACATGTCATCACAGAATCTTATGGATCTCTCTTCTGTAAATATGCAGACCTCGGGATCTTTGCAGCCCATACATGATATGCCTAACCTGAACACCATTGGTTATTCTTCTTTGAACATGCTTTCAATTCAATTCCATCTTAAAATGTAGTACCCAGAACTGGATATAATACTCAAAATTAGCCTTTCTATGATTTGGAAACTGTTTCTGTTCATGCTCCCTAATAGTTATTATTTGTAAGTTTAGTAAGTATTTGCACCCAAATTATGCTGCTCTTATTTACTTCCCATATTTTTCATCTGTACTAGCTCATATACATGTACATTTAATGTTTTCATAAGAAAAAGTTGTATTTGTCTCTATTAAATTTTTTCTTATTAACAACTTATTCTTCTAATCCATCAAGATCAAACTGAATTGTATTAGTCTTCCATCATATTAATATGCTATTCGGTTGTGTGTACAGTATACCAATTTGATTAGCATTTCTTCTGTTTCTTCATCAAAGTCATCAGGAAAAAACGATAAAGAATACAAAATTGAGATTTGCAAAGTGGCACTCCAGTTCAATGACTAACCATTGATATAGGTTTTCTGTGAATGCAATTTTGTCATGCTACTCAGCCCACACTTAACTGCCTTGTTAATCAGAATGTTGTGCCAGGTATTAAGAAGAGGCCACTAAGACACATATCGGAAGACACATCTTTTATGTTTTTACTTTCAGACAGCTCAGGACCATATAACTTTTTTCAGATGAAGGGCCTCTGAGTGGTTATCTCAGAACTAGAACTAAGGGCCAGGATAAAGAACTAAGCAGGGTGGAAACTAAGTTTAATTCACAATAATTATACTATAGTTGATCAATATATTCCAAGGAAGAACAGTTTTTATCTATTGTGTTAAAAATTACAATTTCTTGGTAAGTTTTAATATTCAAAGTATGAGGGGATGCAATTGGTTTTAAGCTATGTACTCCATATATATTTAAGAACAGTTTAAAACATAGGTAATGGAAGTGTGGGTGCAGATGTAACTAAAGATCAGCAAAATGACAGGACAAATCATGACTCTCAGCTGAAGGTTTGTTTTATTTTCCTCTAAAACCTAAACATTTTACAGAGGAACTAAAGCTTAATTATATTTAATATTTAGGGGAACATTTAGCAAGTAAATGTTTATTTGCACAAATACATTGTTCCTCCTACTGCTCTGAAGAACATGTCTTAGTGGCATTCAAGGAGAAGAAGACAATTTTAACTGTATCCAAGTATCCATCTAACAAATTCCATCAAGCAGATCTGACAGATTCCATCCTGACAATGATTAGGTCTGCTAACAGATGTTTACCATGTAGAATAAAACTTGCTTACTATATGTTAAGTAACATGTTCTATAATTCTAAATAATAATTATAGAAAAGTAAAATTTTATTGAAGTGGTATCCATGGAGTTTTCAGAATTTGCTATACTATATTTTATTGCATTTGTAATTTTTTCATTTCAGAAAAGTATCTAAAATATGGAACATTTATATTCAGTCTGTTCCTTTCTTTAGTCCCTAGCCAAGAGCCTTCAGGTTTGTGTAAGCACAGCCTCTAGCATCAGCCAGCATAGAAAAATATAATAGTTGTTGTGAAAAAATGCTATAGTTGTGGTTGTCAGAGAATACAACAACCAAAGTCCTTAAGCCTACAGAATACATGTCATCCAAAATACAATATTAAGCAAAAATTTATATTTTTCTTTATTATATCGTTGAATAGTTGAGTATATTTGCAGCTCTGCTTCAAGCAGTGTTTACACTCAGTGTAGGTAAAAGGAAGAACTTCTTTGTATAGCATACACAGAAACTAAATTAGGCCTCATTATCTTGGGTAGGAATAAATTAATAAAAGTATAGAATATGCCACTCAAAAACATCTGGTTGATAACTACAGAGAGAAAACTGTAAAGGGACCATTAGTATGATTCAGCACAGACCCCTCATACATTTTTGATAATGTCAATTTAATATAGAAGTTATCTATTTGAAGTTTTAATCAAAACCTAATAGTAACAGACTCAAAAAAAACTTGCCTCTTAAAAGAAACAAACAACTTTACAATATGTATTTGGTTGTGATGATTTTTTTGTAGTGGAATTAGTTAAATGATACCATATGGAAGAGCCACACTGTCAAGAAAAATGATTGCTCAGTGACAGGAGCCATTATTATCATTATTTATATGCCACCCAGAACCATTGCTTAATTATCTTTATTACTGCTGTTAGTGAATAAGCATTTTTGAGGTAACTATATTTTCTGGCAATAAATTTGTTGAAATTTACCGGAGTGAGGGCAGACTAATTATATTTAAAGTGCTTTGCTTAATGTTAGCTATTGTTAGTTTAAGTTTCATTTGTTCTAATACAGCACCAAGTTCTGTTATTGTTTAAGTGAATTAAGAGCAACTGATATTTAAGAGACAACTGTTTCGACATCAAATTTTTAAAAAAGGAATGTGTTTAGCTCCTGGACAACTAAGCCTTTTATTTGTAATGGCTTTCTTTAAAAAAAAGTTTTCATTAGCTAGACAAGCTTTGAAGCTGTATATGCTCAAAGTGGTATTTTTCCCAAATACTTTGTGGGAAACATCTTTTCAAGTAGAGAAGAATTTCCAAGATTGCAATAACTCCTTGTAATCCAGTCTGAAAACCATCCAAAGTGCATTATTTTGAAATCAGCTACACAAGAATATAGTGGCATACATAATAATAGTAAAACTTAATGACTTTAAGAATGAAGATCTAATTTTTAAAATTAGCACTACTGAAATATTTCATTACCTTACAGAAATATCATTTACTTATTTACAAAATAGTAAAATATATTTTATTAAGGACTAATTTCACAGTTCAAGAAAGTCAAGACTGAAACACATAAAAATAAAGAACAAAGAGTGGGTGAATTAAATAGCTATATTTACACAATGTCACCCAAACGTAGTAACGATATGCCAGGTGTAACAGCCAAGTTTCACATGAAAATAGAAATAGAGGTTGTTTCTTTTATGAATACATACTTTGTTTCTGATCAAGTACACAAAATAATCACAACTCACAGTAATTTGGAAAGGTTTAGTAGAAGCCATAATTTTTCATATAGGGAAAGCTTCTTACAATCCTGAAGCATGTATACTTCATGATTTGTGAAGGGCCATTACTGTAAATTGAATTTGTGGTTTCACAACTCTTGAAGCATCTTTTATTGTTTACTATGCTTAGAGTTTCAGATCTTTAAGAACCACAAAGCCATGTGTTCAGTATAGGAGGTCTTGCTTTTCTACATAATTCAACAGTAAAGCATTTTAAAATATTCTGGGATTATCACAATTCCAGAAGGCTGATATCAGCCATAGAGATAGAAGAAAGCTAATGATGGAAGCTTCTGTATCCCTGGTTAGTAATCCAGTAGGAGTTTCCTGTATCTTCTCCTACCTGGGCAAGTTGCTGGCAGGAAGAATCTATGGTCCTTGAATAAGTTGTAATTCTTCATCAAATTCTCAGCCCTATAAAAAGGAGTTGATTAGAACAAGCAAAGCTTATATTAAAATGATTTCCAAATGATTTCCATTAATCTAGAGCATTTTGGAGGTTAGCAAATATTGTTATATCACAAATGTCCGGCTCTGTAGCCTTTCCCAGCCTATGTTCTATCCAAATGCACATGTTTTAATATCCAGAATTTTCATAAAGGGCCATAACGGCTGGAGGATACCAGGAATTAAATTCCACACATAGGAGGTTGCCTAACCTTTCCAGTAAAGATCCAGCCACAAAAACCTATGCCATGATATTTTTAAAACAAACCTTATTGTAGCAAACTAAGACATTTCAAACATTTTAAGAACAGACCTAGACAATTTGTCCTCTGCTAATCTCTCCCGAATACACAATTCTCGTTCTCTCTCTAGAACAAAAAGAAAAGTATAAGATTGCAGTTAACACCACTGGTATTTTATTTGACAGAGAAACACATAACATTTCTTTATTTTAATAACACGGATAGTCTTCAACTTACAACAGTTCATTTGGTGACTATTCAAAGTTGGAACAGCACTGAAAAAAAGTGACTTATGACTGTTTTTCACATTTACAATCATTGCAGCATCCCCATTATCCTGTGATCAAAATTCAGATACTTGGCACTGATTCATATTTATGATAGTTGCAATGTTCCAGGGTCATGTGATCAGCTTTTGCAACCTTCTAACTAGCAAAGTCAATGGGGAAGTCAGATTCACTTAACAACTGTGTTACTAACTTAACAATGCAGTGATTCATTTAACATCTGTGGCAAGTTAGGTCGTAAAATGGGGCAAAATTCACTTAATAATTGTTTCACTTAGCAACAGAAATTTTGAGCTCATTGTGGTCAAGGACTACCTGTAATAACTTTATTCTGTCTATGAGAAAACCTGTATGCAATTAAAATACTTCATAAAATCCAGATTCTAAGCTGAGCTGTAAAATTTGCAGTCTTATTTGTTAAAAACATATTGTCTTTTACTCAAGGCACTATATAAATAGCACACTAGCCTTCTATTCTTCTATAAACAACAACCCTCTAAGGCACCTTGAACTGAAAGACCCAAAGTCACTCAGTGAATTTTCATGGGAGAGTAGATTTCAACCTTGTGTTATCCACTTAATGTGCTACCTTTTTAAATAGTTCAGTCATCATTTGAATCCTTAGACTACAATAAGCACATTAACATTGTGGATGTTTAGAATTCGATTGCTATCAGAGAGTATCAGTGAACTACTTCAGAACACTAGAATCAAATTATAAGTGTTCTGAAATTCCATGAATTTCGCTCTGCTCTTTCCTTTACTTCAAATCTCTATTTCACCTTAGGTATGACAAAGAATCATTTGCTGTGATGATTAAGCTGACAGCAGCCAGCAATGGAATACCACATACATGTTTTATTAATTTGCTTACGTTCTAGTCTATGTTCCCTTTCCTTTATAGCTTTCTCTTTCTCTTGCAGCTGTTGTTCTTTCAGTTTTAATTCATTACTTGATGTTCCTGAAACTCTTTCTACTTTATCCTGGTCTGATCGTCGCCCTTTCCTCTCCAAAATTCTCACTTGCTCCTCAGATACCAAATCGATTATCAATGGATTCTGTAGAATTTCTTCAACTGAAGGTCGGCAATAATCCTTGAAATCATAAAAATACACGTTTAGCTTACAAAAAAGTTTTTAAAAATGCTAGAAAAAGATTACATACGTATAGGCAGATGTATATATCTTTCTCTAACAACTGGATTTAAATTCACTATTGGCAGTTAGTTACATTAAAGACTAAGCAGTCACACAAATGCACTTCCTTCTGAAGAGCACCTTTTAGTGAGATAGGACAAAGGGGTTGGGAATTAAAAGTTAAATGGAGTGGGGACATTGGATCTAGAAAATTTTTCACATACAGCTCCTTCAATACAGCTCTTTGCCTTTTTTTTCCAGAAGTCATCTTACCTTCAGGTTTAACATCTTTGTGATGAGTTCATTCAGCTGTTCCGAATAACGGTATGGGATTCGTCTGAACTTTCCTTCCCTTATCTTTTCTGCTAGCTCTTTCTGATTAAAAGCTGTAAATGGAGGTCTAGGAAAAGTGAATGGCATGCTTTTCAATTTTAAATCTATAAAATAGTTACTATTAAACTTTCTTAAACACAAACTTTGTGTTGTAAAATATTAAGTCCTATTGCTTGACATCAAGGATCTAGCTATATTGAACAGTTGTTCAATATTACTCTCAAACATATGCTTAAAAACATTTTCAGTACTTACGACAATGCACATAACTCATATAGCAAACAGCCTAGAGACCAGATGTCAGATTTTTCATTATAGGACATGCGATTTATTTGCTCCTAAAAATGAGATTAAAAGTTATTAAAATATAAATAATTGCATGGCAATAAAATAGCAAATTAAAGGGAACACTCTTCTAGGAAATCAATTACTTAGTAACATGTAGTTTGGAGACAATTTAGCTCAGGGGTCTCCAACCCCTGGTCTGTTGGGAACTGGGCCACGCAAATGGGGGGCAAGTGTGTGTGAAACCATCCTCTTCTCCCACCACTACCACCATTGCCAGTCTGCAGGGCCAGAAAGGTTGGGGACCATTGATTCAGCTGTAAACAATCCTTAATAGTGGACAGCCTTCCCAACCTAGTCTTTTTCAAAATAGCACTATCCAAAACCTAAGTCATAGTTTGAATAAACCATAATATCTTCCCAGAAGATATATATAAAACAAACCAGAATAATATGGCTTTGTATATTGAGTAAACCCAGCCTGTATCTTCTGGAATCATCTACCAGCATGACCTTTTTTGCTAAGAAATCAGATTTTCCTCTTAATATATCTGAGAGGGTTCTAGATCAGGAAAGCAAAACTATACAGTAAGAATAAAACTTAGTAAATGATTAATTTAAGCCCTATAAATTTCTGTGGGAATACTTCTAGTACAATCAGACTCAATGTAGTTATCATTTCATGCTCCATTAGATAGTTAGCATTGGTTCAGTTTGTTAATAAGCATAGAAGCAGCATCTCCAGTACCATATTACCCTAGACCTGGATTATACCAGCACTGAAAAGACAAAAGCAGATTGAAATTCCAAGAAAACATTTTCTTCAGTCACTCATTACCTTTCAAATGGGGTGTTAAATTTTTCTCTCCTAACAGTTTTGAAAGATGCTAAACAAGTTTTTTACCGACAATACTTTTATAGGTGTTTTTTCTAAAAATATTCTTTTTTATATATTATATGGATATAAAAAGTTTTGATTAAAATTATGCCATTTAATGATGTTTTGGATATTTTCAGAAACATATAGAATATATTTATTGTTTTCAATGCCTTCTTAATATTTTTAAAATCCATGGAAAAAGCATGTGCTTTTAAAATTGTAACTATTTGCCCAGATGTGACAAGTATCACGTTATAAATAATTGCTAATTTGTTTGTTCTATTACATTCCACTTTATTTTTACAAATAACTCAAGGTGGCAAACATATCCAACACACATTTCTCCTCCTATTTTCCCCACAAGAGCCCTGAGAGGTGAGTTGGGCTGAGAGTGAGTGACTGCTGCTCCAAGGTCACCCAGCTGGCTTTCATGACTAAGGCAAGACTTGAACTCAATCTCTAGCTTTTAATCTTGGTGCCTTAACCAATAGATCAAACTGGCTCTCTAATAGTTTTGAATAAAATTCAGAAACTTGTAATCAGACTTCTACTTGCCCAATAAGCGTTCCCCTTCTTTCTCACAGGGAAAATTTGGGGCATATAAAGGGAGGGAGATAGATAAGAAGACTTCTGTCAGTGGCACTTTAATTAGGAAGAAGCCTAATGTAATGTCAATTCATTTTAGTTCGATTAATTTAAGCTGTTAAAAAAAACCCAAGTTAGTTAGTATAGCTTGGCAAAATACATGTAGTTTTGTTTTCAGATTTTTTTATATATTAACCATGCTAACGTAGAACAAAACTAATCTGAAAAAGTTTGAAGGACACTTACTGGAGACATATAGTATGGTGTCCCAACAAATGTTTTTGCAAAACTGGTATCATGATGAAGTATTCTAGCCAGGCCAAAGTCACCAAGCTTCACATTTTTCTTGCCATCAAGGAAAATATTTGCTGGCTTCAAGTCTCGGTGAAGCACAGTGTGACCACCATCACTCCGCCTGTGACACTCTTTCAGGGCCAAAGTCAATTGAGTAAGGACTCGAAGAACAAAAGCTTCATCCAGATAATGTCTTTTGAAAGAGGAAAAGGTTGTTTTAAGTGCTTTTAGACTAAACTTTTTTCATTCAACCAATTCTCAAAGTTGTATACAGTGGAACCTCGGTTCACAAACGCCTCTGTTCGCAACCAAATCGGTTCACAACCAAAAAATCAGCTAAATGTTTGACTCTGTTCGCGAACAAATCCTTGGTTTGCAACCAAACTTCCTAAGGATGAAGAAATCTCAAGAGAGAAAACACCTGAAGGAGAGCGTCCTTCCATTGCGGAGGCGGACTCTGCTGCAAAACAGCAACCTCTCTTTCACTCAGAATCAATCGACTGAACAGTTTTCTCTGTTGTTCATGGTTTTCTCAGTGTTTCTATTAAAGGATTTTACTGTTACACTGTGATTTCTGTGGCATATTTAACTACAGTACTGTATTTGTGTGCTTCAAAAT
>JANHJO010009123.1:179722-190344 GCA_032468235.1 Pseudoxyrhopus heterurus | reverse complement strand
GCTAACATGACTGGAGGAGGAATTCTGGGAGTTGAAGTCCACAAGTCTTAAAGCTGTCAAGTTTGAAGACCCCTGAATAAATAAATAAATGTTTAAGAAAGCAGATTTTACTACTAAAATATTTATAATTCTTGCCTGTCTTATAAAGAAGTCTCCATGAATCAGAGATACAATTCCAAAATTTGTGTATTTAAATATATGATCCATCAGCCACATCATCCGACGAACAACCTGGGAAAATTGAGATAAGAAATAGTGTGCATTCTGCATATAAACAAAACAAAAATCAGAGATAGATTTCTGTTCCATAGAAGCAAATATATAAAAATACAAACATATTTTTGCTATTAAATAGAAAACTGAATCAAATTGCATCCTGATAATGTTCATGTAAATGTTTTTACTAAAAGCTTATTAGCTTTCAAGAAGTATTTACTAAAGCAACATTCTCTCAGTATATTTCTCCTTCTTTCTAAAATCCTCACTTTCACTTTATATAAAATCAACAGATAGCTATTTCTTCAATATCTTGGATAAATCATATTATTTAAAATCCATTTTCATTAATTACCGGTAACATTTTTAAGCTCTCATTTTATTTTTTTTATTTCAGGTAAGAAAAATCAAGAGAATACAAAGCAAACATGTAGATGGTGAACGGGATTTACAAAACTATATTGATCATTCAAAAAATATACCTACCCAATAATTCTTTTTAAGATCTTTAAACCTTTCTATTTTAGAAAGCATTCATTTACAATGTTGACTTAATTTTTAAATTTTTATAGATGTACAAAGTTGACAAAATTAAACTAATTCTTGTATTATACCCATCACATTCATTTTAAACATGCCATTATATGTTCTCTATTTTATTTGTCCCATTTTGAATGATATAATTTCTTATGCTACAAAAATGAGATAAGAAAAAAAGAGGACCAAATTAAAGTATCTAATTGCCATTGCCTGTTTCCCAATTTAAAAATATAAAACAAAAACAGATATGTAAAAGAGTATACGTAGTCCTTGAGTTTCAACAGCAACTGGGACTGAGATTGCTGTTGCTAAGCAATGTGAATATAATGCATGTCACATAACCACATCATTTAGTAATGGCAATCCAGTTAGTCGCAGTTGCCACTATAACCTCAAGATGTGTAAGTTGTTAAGCAGAGAAGCTATATTACACTGATGATACTCAACTTTATGACTTTATACCGTTTAAACTCAATCAGTACTTTTGAATTTTCTTAAATTCGAAAATGGGATGGGTGAAAGAAAAAGAGAAAAAGAACCAGATGAATCAGATGAAGATAAGATGAAAAGTTCGTAAACAGGACTCAGGGACTGAGGATCAACCTCTTGGATAAAATTCCATTCTCCTTAAAAGATCAGAAGCCCTGTGTGGGATTATTTCTTGAACCTCAGCTGTGAGTGGATTCTTTAGTGATAGAGACAGGCAGAAAGGAGGATCTTGCACAACCCCATCTAGCGTAGCAGCTGCATCCTTCCCGAGACAGTCAAACTTGACTGCTTATTCATGCCTCGTTACATCTCATCTTGAGTGCTGAAATATACTCTACTGGGAGCTACAGTATCCTTGAAAAGTATTTGAAAATTTCAGTTAATAGAAAATTCTATGTGCAAAATAGGGATTCAAATTATGCCTCTGCTGAAAGATTTGTACTGATGGTCATTTCCTTACTGGGCACAATTTAAGGGCACAATCAACTTTGTAGTTTTTAAAAGTAAAATTCTGGTTACCTAAGGGACAAGTTTCTCCTATTACAAATTTGTTATATTTGTAAGATCAGAAATACAGGTCCTCTTAAATACATCTATACTATCAAAGGCTGATGTTTTTGGCATGTGGGAGTGACTCTTCTCTTGCTATAGCGTTTACTCCCTTGCATTTATATCTGGCCCTAATTCTTTCAGGGTTTAGGAAATTTGTAAAGATGCATGCCTTCCATCAGACTCTTAACTGTCCAATGATTTGATTATTTTGTTCTTTAAATGTCTATTTTAACTTCAATATAGGTAATCCTGGACTTATGAACATAACTGAGCCCAACATTTCCATTGCTAAGTAAGAAAGTTGTTAAGTGAGTTTTGCCTCAATTTACAACCTTTCTTGCCACAGTTAAATGAATCACTGCAGTTTAGCTAATAACAAGATTGTTAAATGAATCTGCCTTCCCCATTGATATTGCTTGTCAGAAGGTTGTAAAAAGTGATCACAGGACACCAGGAAACTGCAACTGTCATAAATACATGTCAGCTGCCAATCATCTGAATTTTGATCACATGACCATGGGGATGCTGCAATGGTCGTAAGTGTGAAAAATGGTCAGAAGTTACTTTTTTCAATGCCATTTCTAACGTCAAACAGTCACAAGTGGTTGTAAGTTGAGAACTACCTGTATTCAATTTTTTTTTTATTGTCATGGCTGTACATCAGAGCAGGTACGTACGTAGGTAGGGATAAACAGAAATGCTGTCTGACCTGAACATTTGTGTGACCCGCTTCTACAGCACAAACAT
This sequence comes from Pseudoxyrhopus heterurus, assembly GCA_032468235.1. Lineage (NCBI taxonomy): Eukaryota > Metazoa > Chordata > Lepidosauria > Squamata > Pseudoxyrhopus > Pseudoxyrhopus heterurus. The sequence goes on along the minus strand of JANHJO010009123.1, from coordinate 187,800 downwards.
GTAAAAAATGTAATTTGAGAAGATATAAAAATATAAAATATGATTAAAGTATTGGACGGACATAGGTTTTGTGCATGAGTCCTCTAATGTTATATTTCTGAAAAAATTCTCAGATTGTTCAACAAGTACAGTATATCAACAATATCTATCAAAGTAGCATACCGTGCCTTTGTCTTGAAGGCACATCATTAGAGTGCAAATATCTCCAGTTGCTTGATGGTTCACCAGCATCAAAGCTTCATCTTCTGAAACTGTTCTAATATCATCTCCCCATTCCATGACTGTGCAAAAACAGAAGGAAAGAACAGACTTAATTAAAATAAGGGTCACTTACACAAATTTAGAATAGATGAAAATAACTCATGTTTCACAGGTATTCCAACAGATTACAATACATTGATTGGTAAATTTGGATTACTTCAAATATAATACACTTAATATAAAAAATGAAGACCAATAAAAATGAAGCAAAACTAAAATATAGTAATCTTATAGTAACATTTCTAAATCCAGGAACAAATACTAGATTTTCCATTTGTAAATTTGTAGATTATTATATATACTATGTATTGAACATATGTCAAAACTATCTTTGAAAATAAGTAAAACAATGACAAGACAAGAAAAAAAATGAAGGCTTATAAAAATGAGGCAAAATTAAAATGTAGTAATCTGGTAGGTAAATGTCTAAATCCAGAAACAAATACCTTAGGTTTTCTATTTTTAAATTTGTAAATTATGTACTGTTTATTGAATATGTATGTTGAAACTATCTTTAAAAATAAGTTACAAAATGATAAGACAAAGTCTCTTTCAAAGTGAACTCAATACCTGGTGATTTCATGATTATGCCCTTGTAATTTTCAAAAACTTGAAATGATTTACCATTGCATTCTTCTATTATTTCCTTAATTTTTTACCCTAGCCTGATATTTTCCATAAATCTCCCAGTCAAATACCAATTCAGCCTGGACAAAGGTGGCAAGGATGTTACAATGCTTCAGTTTTTAATTCAAGCATTCATATTCTGATACAAAATGGTTAAAACTTAAAAAACATTGATGAATGACGAAGACCTACATATAGCGAAACTTTTTCCTTCACAGGTATATATACGTGTCTACAAACAATACTGAATCAAAGAAAAATATAGTGTATCATAAAATCCCAATTCACACAAATTCAGCCTGGATAGTTATATCATGTTAACCTGCCAAAATGGGTCAACTTTAGTTAACCATGGATAAATGTTATGTGATGATAGCCCATGACTGAGTAGGACATGCAAGGAGAGCTGCAAAACCTAACTTACTAAAATTACCATGGGGCAATTATGGGTTCTCGTTTTTATTTTCAGCATTTAAAATCCACTCCCTGATGATGGACCACTTTGTGGTTTTCCTATGAGCATACTGATACTAGCTCTGATCCAATACCGTACTGAAGCTGGCTAGCTTTCTTGCAGGGTAGAGAAAATCATGCTTGAACAATTCTGAGTATCCATTTATGAATTTTCCCATATGAACCATCTGCCTGTTGTAAATATTAGCTTCATATGCAATCATTAAGGAAAGTAAAGAACCCTAAAATATAGTCAGTCACCCAATAAATAGCACACCTAGAAATGTAGAATGATCTCCATGAAGAGTTCCAATAATAATGTAAAGCTCAGTTATCTGGGAAAGCTCAGGAATGTCAATTCCTAAATGTTATTTTATAAAATAGCCTGAACTAATTTTAACTACAGTTTGGAATTTTTACATAGAATTCTCTAATATGTTCTATTGAGTTGCCTCGATTCCCTTAATATTTAATTTTATTATCTGTTCAGTATAAGGTTACATGCAACACATTGGAGGCTACAAAATGTTCCTAAGAAAAAATACAGTATGGAAAAGAATCATAATTATGCTGTTCCAAAAAAATTAGATTAGGTCTTAAGATTGAAAAAGGTTACTACTCTTAATTTTTGTAAAACTGATAAATATAAGGAAATTTATCTGTAAATAATTATCAAGATTTTTTACTTAATAATAACAGATCATGAATTCTAAATTAAGAATTATTAAGAATTCTAAATTTCTGAAGCTTGCTATGGATGGAATAGTCATCCCGAGAGAAATTCTAATTGGTAGAATTTCTTCTACCAATTATCTTCAAAGCCTCTGTAATAAGCAAAACTAACAGTCTTTTATTTTTATGCATTTGACAAGACTAGCTACAGTCTAAATTTTATCGTAAGTTCAAAATACACATACACATTTTCAAACATAAAAATGTTCAAGTGGCAAGGTCATGTTAAGGTGATGTTAGCTAGTAGACATGTCATAACTCCTAAAATATGTAAGTTCATATACAAACATAAAAAGATCTATACCTATTCATAACCAGAAATAATTAAGATATTCCTAAAGCAATTTTAAATACTTTTAAACTTAACAAATCTGAAGATCTTAAGCTTGTCTTTAAAAAATCCTGTTTTATTATTTTTATATCAAGTACAATAAAAAATACTGAAAAAGAAAGCATATACGAAAAACAAAGAACATATGTAAAAAAAAAAAGCCCTATAGGAGTTCCATCTCTCTCAAATGCTGAAATTAGGGGAAGGATATCAAATGCAGCACCCCTCTAGAAGGAAGATAGTATCAGCAATAACTACAAAGATGCTGCACCAAGGCAAGAGGAAGAAACTACCTTCTGTGTCAGTGGTAGAAGGTTTCTGGGACAGAAGGCTTGAGACAACCAATCTTTCATCTAATGAGGTTATCCCTCTACAGGTATTACAATTATATTTTGTGATTTTTAATAACTCACCACATTATTCAAATTAGTAATATTCTGTGATCAAGCTGTAAGTCACTTTGATAATTGAGAAATATTTTGAAAACGAAGTCTTCAAATTTCCTTTTGAGAAATAAAAATGTACTTAAAAATTAGAAGATACTAAAGCCTAAAGTCCACTGCACATTATTTGCTTCCTGTATTCTTTTATTCAGAAAGCACTAGTAGGAATCAATATTAAAGTATTATTTAAAAATATTCTCACAAAAGATTTGCTCTGTAAGCACACAAAAAACAGGATCATCAGACTTTAGCTTAAAGTACAATAAATATTACAAGGTCTTTTTTCCTTCCCTCCTGAAACAGAAAGTATTCAAAGCAATTACTGAATACTAGATTGCCATTTCTATCAACTGGTGGAGAATAACATTGGAAGTTTTTAGAAAAGAACTGGTCAAATTACACAAATTGGCTACCATTGAAATGAAGGACAGTTTTTAAAAATAAATGTGGAAATGAAATTAATAGCCTGAAATATTTTAGATTACCAGAAACCATCTTTGAGAAGCAGCATATTTATCCTGTTATTCATTTGATTTTCATCCAGATTAACATCTGTATAACACGGTAGAAGAATAGCCACTGCCGCTAAGAGAGAATATTTGTAGCTCAGGGTTGAACTGCAGGGTCATTGATGCTCTCTGAGCTTGTTTTGCTGCAAACATTTCATTACCAAACTGGGTAACTTCAGTGCTAATAAGGAAATAGGGTTTGTTCTGATTTTATTTGTCGGTGGGAATGGTCTTGGTGGTTCCTTGATTGGGCTATTGTTTACTTTTGGCTTGTTTGCCTGAGTTGGTAGTTTGATTGGGGTGGGGTATTGTTTGCTTCTTGATAGTTGGTCTAGTGCAAGCCTGTCAAACTGGCAGTCTACAGGCTGGATATGGCCCATGCTGGCCACGCCCACCCCAGCTCCGCAAAGGCAAAAATCATCCCGTTACATCACAATACGGCCCATGATGCAATTGGGTTTGACATGCCTGGTCTAGTGTTAATCTTGATATTAATCTCTGCTCATCCTATTGATGGCTGGTAAAGACGGCGTTTAGGTCTTTTTGTTTCCTTTTGGTTTTTTGATTGTCTCTTGAATGGTATGTAGATATTTTTCTCTATGCTTATCTTTAATCAGTCATAAATAAGGACATCTGATGTCAAACAACTTACTAACCATTTCTTTTTCAGAATGTGCCCTATTTCTATCAGAAAACACAACGCAATATCCTACAGGAACATTGTGATTCATACGGACAAGGGATTGTGGAAAGTCAGCAATCTGCAGGGCTTCATCTGGCCTGCTGGAGAACTGTTCCCTTCCATCCAGTTACAGCCACTTTGTTTCAAGGCCATTTTTATATACGTTAGACAGAAGAACAGAGAAGAGAAGCAGTTGAAGATATTCATTACATTTGATTTTTAAAAATTTGATCCTATTACTTCAGTGGGAGTGAAATCTTATTTGGAGTCAGTTTTAAAATCTATAAGTGGAAGATGCAAAGTATCAGCTCTGGGTTTCTCAATTACATTTAAAGTTGTAAGAAAAACAGCTAAATATTTATACGTTCTTCCATATGTGATGAATTCTTACTACCAGTAGAAAATGTAGATATAATAGCCATTATCTCAACTATCACAGTTCAAACAGTTTTAGCAAATAGCTATAAAAAAATGTTGACACCTGGGAAAGTCAAATGTTTCCATAATAGGTAGCAGATGATATAACTGTAAAGCACATGATGCAAATGTAAGGGAAGAATTAAAGGGCGGCGGGAGGATGTTCAAATTTTTCCCCCCTGCCAGGGCAGTTTTCTGTATCTCATGCATGAAATTTGGTGCTTGTTTTCTTCTAGGCAGCGGAGCACTGAAGAATCTAGTTATTACTGACTTTTCATCACTTCAGACATTAAATTCTTTAAACAGATAGATCCTTATACATTAAAGAGAAAAATCATTTTACTAATATTGTTTCTTAATTCTACTGTCAATTTGTACAACTCTATTGTAAATTCAAGAATTCTTAAACATTGTAAGAGAAATGACCAGTCCAAATGCCATAGGTCTTTTACAATTTCAAAGATACCGAATGTTCCAAAAACATCCTTTGAAAAAGAACCAACATAATCTTCAGAAGGGAACCAACATAATCTTCAGAAGCAAGCATATACAGGTAGTCCTCAACTTACAACAGGTCATTTAGTGATCATTCAAAATTACAACAGCACTGAAAACAGGACTTACAACAGTTTTTCATGCTTACAACTGTTGCAGCATCCCCATGATCACGTGAACAAAATTCGGATGCTTGTAATACAAAACCTACTTCTTTTTGTTCCAAGAAGCTTTCTTTATTATGCTTGGAAGTTTCAAATAAAACCCGAAATACTTTGCGACTATTTTTGAGTAAGCATTTTTTAAATTAAACCGGAAAACAAGCTATACCTTAGTAACAACTATAACAATTCCAAATAACTCAAACAGGCTGTTACAGGTAGTCCTCGACTTACAACAGTTCATTTAGTGACCAAAGTTACAGCAGGACTGAAAAAAGTGACTTATCAGTTTTTCACAGTTACCGCCATCGCAATATCACCGTGGTTACATGATCAAAATTTAGATGCTTGACAACTGACTCATGTTTATGATGGATGCAGTGTCCCAGAGTCATGTGATCATCTTTTGCAACCTTCTGACAAGCAAAGTCAATGGGGAAGCCAGCTTCATTTCACAACTGTTATTAACCTAACAACGGCAGTAATTTACTTAGCAACTGTGGCAAAAAAGGTTGTAAAATGGGGCAAAATTCACTTAACAAATGTCTCACTTAGCAACAAAAATGTTGGGCTCAATAGTGGTAAGTCGAGGACTACCTGTAATGTTCAATCATAAAAGAGCACAAACACACACACATATCCTTGACTCACACCCAAGAGGTTTACTTTGCCCGGCTGAGTTCACACATCACACTACTTGTAAGGCAAAATGTGATTTACATGTCTGTTCTTTTAGACTGTTGCATGAACTCAACCTTCATGCCTTGTAAAACTTGGTTTATGGCCTAGCATTGTGTTATTTTGTCATTTAATCAACAAGCCAAAAACAAATACCTTTACGGAATTTGTGAACTAGGTCTAATAACCACTTGGGAAATCCAAGATACAGTGAATGCCTTACATTCATTTGATTAACTAATTAAAGCATTGTGTGAAATCATTTCACCTTGAAGAATGGATAATCAGAATTTTATGTTAAACAGAGATCAACTTGCAGCCTTAAGGTTGCAATGGATATGTTATATTCAATCTCCAGACCCAATTTTTGTGATCCCAAGCACCCTTTAGTTTTGTCACTGAATACACTGAACAACAAAGATTTGGGGTGTATATTAAGAGATTTTTGGCTGCTAATCACGAAAATAATCCTCAGTTTAACCTATCACATATCATTTTATAGAAATCTTCGGTTTTTACACAATGGCGATGTCCATACTTCATATCTATTTGCTATGCTGCACACATTAAAAAACATATAAAAACATGGAACAGTTGTTGAAGCACATCCAGTATACAAAGTACAAATGGAATAATTAAGATCTAAAAGTAGCAGGTATGGCTACTTGGAATGCAGCTTAGATACCAAGTTCTATTGTTACATATGCGAATGGGACAGCCATGCAAGAGAGTCCCATTGCATTAAACCAAATGGCCACTCCGAAATAATTTGCTTCCAAGACAGAAAAACGTGGCAAACAAACCACTTATTGAACCTGACAAAAAAAAATTGCCTCTGCTTCACTTGAAGAGTGAAGCAGAGGCAATTTTAAGAGGCAATTTTAAGAGCCTTGAATGGTGCAGCGGCTAAGAATGCTGTACTTAAGTAATTAAGTATTCAGCTCCCAGCTGCCTGCAATTTAGCAATTCAAATCCCACCATCCATCCTTACGAGGTAGGAAAAATGAGTATCCAGATTGTTGGGGGCAATATGCTGACATTGTAAACTGCTTAGAGAGGGTTGTAAACCCTGCTAGGCGGTATATAAATACAGTGCTATTGCTATTACTATTGAAATTTAGACTAATTAAGAATTTTGTGAAAGCAATGAACAAGTGGATGAGGTTTTTGTTATTTGAGACAGATGTTTCTAAGAATAACTGATACCAATATTAAAGAAGGCATTATTGTTGGTCCACAGATCAGATGCCATCAATGATAAGCAGTTCAAGCATCCATTAGTGTGGCCAAAGAAAATCGCCTGGAAAACATCTTAGGATGTAGTTGAGAATGTTCCTGCCAACTCCAGAGCACCAAACTACATTCAGCTGGTTGACAAACTTCTTATAGTATACAAGAGCATAAAATACAACATGTCACTGTAGATTCATTTTCTGCATTCACACTTGGACTTCTAGGTGCAGTCAGTGATAAATATGGTGAAAGGTTTCACCAGGACATTGCCGCAATGGAAAAACATTGCCAGTGCAACTGGAATCCACCAATGCTGGCCAATTTTTGGTGACACTTCAACAAGATACATCATACATCGGGTACAAACAAAAATCAGCAGCAAAATGCTGTTAGCCCTGTTGAACTCATGCAGCATGTCAGAAACATTATGTGATTAAATACATTATAGTCATTAAAAACTAATTTCATATTTCTCAAATTTCCACATGATATTCCCACATGATATTCAAACTATGTTCAGTTTGAAGGGGTCTTCATAATCATCAAACATTTTTCAAGAAGCAAAATTTGAAAAAAAATTATTGTCCCCTGATATTAATGACATTTCTACCAAAAAAGCCAACAGTGCAGTTTTCCATAATTTTGAAGTAAGAAATAAAAAAAATATTTAAACTCTCATGACTTAACAACTGTCATATACTTGGCAATATTCAAATATTTAAAAACTTAATCCCAGACAACCCTATCATGTTATACTGTAGCATTGGTGTGCCCATACTATTTTGCCATCAAAATTAGTGGTGCGGTTGACGTGATGTCTCGATGCCTGGCAGCTGTGGGGGTCTGGATGGGGAAGAACAGGCTCAAGCTTAACCCAGACAAGACCGAGTGGCTTTGGGTTTTGCCCCCTTGTGGTCCAGTTGATTGCCCTTTGTTAACGCTGGGGGGGGGAGACCTTGCCCCCCTCAGAGCGGGCACGCAACTTGGGTGTCCTTCTGGATCCACAGCTGCGATTGGATCATCATTTAGCGGCTGTGGCCAGAGGGACCTTTGCAC
>JANHJO010009123.1:110702-126499 GCA_032468235.1 Pseudoxyrhopus heterurus | reverse complement strand
GTTCAGCAGGCGTTGTGGGGGGCAAAGAAGGTCCGACGGCATTCTTGACCCCCCCCCCCAGTGTTTGTCTCGGGAGTGCAAGGTATGTGCCTGGCAAGCTTGGGCCAGATTGGTGCTGGCATGTAAGAGCCTATTCGGGACATACCCACAAACACACACACCCACAGTCTGTTTTATAGATATAGATAACTCATGTGAGTAATCCCAGAAAATCATGATGAAGAAGTATGTACCCACAATAACAACACAAGTAGATTAGGTCACTTGCCTGGTTGGAAATACGACCACATCGCTGGAGATCACTGCCTGAAGTCATGGCAATTGTTGTGGCAATGGCAGGTGGGGGGCTAGTCTTCAGGCTATTACAAGTGCAAATGAGCTGAGAGAAAGCCTGGAGAAGGTCAATGCGTAGTTTAACAAACCCACACTGAAAGCTCAAAGGGTTAAGTGGTGTGCTAGCAGCCTGGGAGGGAAAAAAATAACAATCAAGTAAAGGCATAACTTGGAGATTCATAATCTAAGTCCAAAGTAAGCAAGTTCATAAATAATAATCTAGCAAATGGTTGGAAATGATTTTCCGAAGAGGAAAGGAGGGCTTGTCTAGATAGTGAGGGATTATTTATTAAAAGCAGCAAATCACTTACACAAATAACTGTGCAGATGGTGGCTTCTGCTTATGTTTTGAGATTGCTGCAATTTGCATTGGAGGTGGTAGACTATATTTAACATATAGATTACCAAACCAAATTATTGTTTGAATAATGCTCTGGTTATGGTGACCTAGTTTAGTATGTTCGTTACCTACTTCACTGAGCCAATTAAATCATCTTCAAAAGAGATGAGGAGGTGGGGTAAGAAAAGAATGTAATGTATTATTAGTGAATGTAGTATTTCAAGGATAAGATGGTACAATGGATTATTGTCCTATTGTTATGAAATAGGTTATGATACTACGGTTTTGTAATATTCTTAAGCTCCAATTACCTAATCTGACTCTTGAATTATCCCTTGAATTCAAGCTAAGGGAGGCAGGATAAAGGAAAAGAAACACAAAGAAAGAGAGAAAATGCCAAGAGGGCACTTGTAAAGAACATATAGGCATCAGATCAGATACTTTTTGCAGTGATGAACATCTTATCATAACTTTGTTGATGTTGGCCACTTTATTTGACCAGTATTTAAATATCCTCTTAAAGGGCAGAGCCAAATAACCAAGCAAACATTTGCCCAGCGAGATGAATAAATTATATCAGCGATCCCTGACATTTCTGACTCCACTGACCAGTGGGGGAGGCTGGGGGGATGGTTTCATATACACAACCTAGATCCCCCGCATGCTCAGATGAAGCTTCACTCATCCGCCACTTGCACAGCCCGGTTGGGGACCCCTGAATTATATGATCACATTTATATAGTTTCATCAAATAAAAAGCTATTACAAGATTAATAAAGACTCAACCTGACACTTGTAAAAGCTTCGATTTTCATATATTCTTTCTATTCAAATTAGTACATTTCCATAGCATTATGCAATTAAATACATTTTCCACTCCATATAAACTGTTTCATTTCTGCTTAGCTGAGGTTGACAAATTGCCTTGTTCTGAAGTCAGAAATGACAACTGTACAACACAAGAATGAAGGAATTTAGCTAACCTAATAAGTAAGCCCTTTACCCATTCTTTTCTTTCCATTACACCAAGTGAGTTGCTTCAAAGACATAATTTCTACCTCCACAAAATCTGCAGAATAAATATAGACAGCCTATGTTTGTAAAAGCTCAAGAAGAAATTCTACAAGTAGTCATTACTTACAAACATTCATTTAATAGTAGTTTGGAGTTATGATAACATTGAAAAAAGTTATTTATGACTCATCCTTTAAGTTTTGACAGTCTTACCACCCCTATGGTCATGTGATTGCAATTTGGGTACTTGGCAACTGGCTTGTATTTAAAAATAGCTGCAATGGCCTGTAGTCACATGATTGCAATATGTAACCTTCTTAGCCAGCCTTCAACAAGCAAAGTCAATGAGGAAAACCAGATTTGCTTAATGACCATATGATATATTTAAATACTGTGATTCACTTAAAGACTGTGATGATTTGCTTAATGACTGCTGTAAAAATAATCATAAAATTGAGCCTGGCCATGGGATGACACTTAATAACTATATCGCTTAGATATTGTAATAATAATAATAATAATAATATCAAAATTCAGGTCCCAATTGTGGTTGTAAGTTGAGGACTACCTCTAACGCTTATATCTATAATATGGATTTCAATATTTAATCATTGTATCTGTACCTCATTTTTTCTTTCAGGAAACTTAGAGCCCAGTAAAATAGGAAGATCAGAGTAAACTTGGGAAGCAAATAATAGGCCCAACCTCAGAGGTAAGTGAGAATTTGACCACAGGGTTCTCTACTTCAAAATTTGGTGTTCTAATTTACACCAAATTGGCTGATAAGTCACTTTGTGAATGAAGCTTTAAAGATATTTTAAACCTCAACTTCATTTCTCTTCCTCATCTCAGCTTTACTAATGCGTCTCAAGAGTATATGGCAAATACAGCATTTCTGCGATGAATTCATGCCAAAGTATAATTCAGTTGCAAATCTTCTGCCTCATTATAATATATGCAGCAGGCAAGTTAACCTCTCTGTTTAAATGCTTCAGGAATGTGGGACATAGTTGTATTCCTGCAAAAGCCACATTTTTATTATGGTAATTAAAAAAATAAGCTTGTGGGAAGAAGGTCTCTCTTTGCAGAAAGGAACTTTGGCACTTGACTGATTATACCAAGAATCAAAGATTGTTCAAATTGCTGTCAAAAATCTTAGTGTTCTGCCTCTGCCTCCTCCATACTCACTCTTGGATGAAAAGTTAATGCATGTATCAAAGCAATTCATGGTGTGCTCACACCTACACTCTTACAGAGCAGTATTTTGTGGCTGAAATTACTGTGGGAGTAAACTAGCTGCACAATAAATGAAGTTATCGAGAGACTAAACACTCCTCCCTTCCACATTGCCCACACTGCTAGTTCAATGAGAGACACACCCTTGAGTTTGCTTCTGCAACAATAAAGAATTCTATTGCTAAAGGTGTAAGGGATTTTTTCCCTGTTCTTTTTTAAACAGTAGATGTATCTGGCCTTCAAATAATCCAGGCATAGATTACAGTCTACAAAGAGGCTATCAGACTTCCTAGTTTGGCCAGCCTCTGGACTATGGATAAAAAGGAGGACCGCAGAAGCAAAGAAAAGGATATATCAGACAGGATTTTCATATGCACCATTGGAACACCCCACTAACTGTATTTGGTTCTTCTTCAGAAATGGAGGAAGCTTATGGGAGCACCTGTCCAGGTCTGGGCCTACCAGAGGTCCAGCTCCTAAATAGGAACACAGTGAATCACTGCTGAAATCTCAGTTCCAGCCAAAACTTTTTCTGAACCATGAGATATAAACCTTCTATTGGTTTTCCAAGGACACCGAAGGTTATAGCTGAAAACAGAAGAAATAAAATATTGTTACAGGTAGTCCTCGACTTATGACCGCAATTGAGCCCAAAATTTCTGTTGCTATGTGAGACATATAAGTGAGTGTTGCCCCATTTTATGACATTTCTTGTCTCAGTTGTTAAGTGAATCACTGCAGTTCATAAGTTAGTAACCCAGGTGTTAAAGCGGATCTGTTTTCTCCATTGGCTTTCTTTGTCAGAAGTTTGCAAAAGGTGATCGCATGACCTAGGGACACTGCAACTGTCATAAATGTAAACCAGTTGCCAAGCAATTGAATTTTGATCACATGTTCATGGGGATGCTTGCAAAGGGGGTAAGTGTGAAAAACGGTCATAAGTCACTTATTTCAGAGCCGTTGTAACTTTGAACGGTCACTAAACGAACTGTTGTAAGCCAAGGACTACTTGTACTTTGACTAACAGCTCTGCAAGAGAAAAAAAAAATACTGACCGTTAAAGAAGCTATTCCTTTGTGATAGGATTTTAGTGACTCAGCAATGCAAGAAAGGGCAGAGCTGTAATCGTCCTCTTGAAGCCCGGTTAAGCACTGCTCTGCATGGGAGAACTCCTTCAGACTGTTCAGCCAGAAGTAGAAGTGTTCTGAAGCTACCTGAGTCAGCAGGCTTTGATAAAGCTCTTTGGCCATGCCATGGTTGCCCTACAAAGGGTAAATGCAAACAGACGCAATTTGCAGGAAGGCAGCAGAAAATTCTCTATACTTAAACATAGGAGATAGCAATAAACGGATATCTGAAGCAGCCTTGCAATAGAAAACTCGAGTACAGTCAAACCTCAGTTCGCGCCCGCAATCTGTTCCCGGACTGCCGGATGTGAACCGAAATGGTCGCGTTCTGAAGTGACCCTCACTGCGCATGCGCAGAAGGGAAAACAGCATGGAAAGGAATCTTTCTGTGCCGTTTTTTTGTTCGCCAATCAAGTTTTGAGTCGGGAACCGATTCAAAATTCAGCTGGCATTTTTGGTCGTGTTGTGAATTGGTCGCGGAGGCATTTGCGAACCGAGGTTCCACTGTATACTCAAACTTGCTGGCAATCTTCCCTTCTGTCCTATAATAGTGCCTGTGCTCAGTGTGTGTGTATGTGTGTGTATGTATATGTATACACACATACACACACACACACATTCCCATCAACAGCTGCCCAAACAGCATATACAGTACATGATACTGCACTGTGCTCTCAATAACACCACGAAAGTTGCATAAAAATAATTTGATTTGCCAAGAAAATTAATTTTGACTAACTGGCGTTTGTTACCAGAATTTAATCTGGCACATTTAAGCCAGAAGAGATTCTAGTTGCTTAAAAAGAAAAAAGATACATAATGTTGAATGAGGCTTACATTCTCCCTTGAAGACTGTCTTCACTTTGGATCTGCTCCTGAACCCACTACTGAAACTGAATGCTAAGATTTCAGTAGAGGTCAAGAGGGAATCTCCTTAGGGAAGATTTAGAGTGCCAAATGTGTCTTTTCCAGGATATATCTTATAAATTTATAATGCATATACAATACATACACACATACATGCAGAAAAAAATTATAAATTTACATTACTTATAAACCTAACAAAGGCAGGGGGGGGGGACTCTAATAATCTGCTCACATAATTGTCTCACACTAATTACAGTGAGAATATGACTTTCCTGACAAATCAATTCCACTAATTACCAATTTGTTTCCAGCCATCATTATGATTTGTAAAACGTTACCAAAAATGGGATGTGGCCGTCTAAAAAATCTCTTTCAACTGTAGAGGCTTGCTTTAGGCTTGCCATCATTAGAGGTATGGCTGATGGAAATGTGAGATAGAATTGTTCTTCATGTTCATGCTGTAGCTACTCCCAGGCTCTGAAGTCTCTTTCAGGCCAGTTCTCCCTTTGCTGCATTCCACCAACAGACAAAGGCAATTTCTATTTAGGTAGGTCTCTAACACTTAGGTGGGTTTTAACTGATGACGTTGAGAACCTGCACAGAAATATTTGAAAGTGTGTTTATTGTACTTTTGATGACATTATTGTATGTACTTGTTAGCCCACTGGGTATCATCTATTGGAGGAAAGAGGGATTTACTTTATATAAATTATATTACATAAATTATTTTACATCTTCAAGTCTGTTTTAAATCCTTTTTCAAATAAAGAATATAGAGCCGTGGTGGCGCAGTGGTTAGAATGCAGTATTGCAGGCTAATTCTGCTGACTCCCAGCAGTTCGAGTCTTACCGCCTCAAGGTTGATTCAACCTTCCATCCTTGAGGTGGGTAAAATGAAAATTGCGATTGTTAGGAGCAATATGCTGACTCTATAAACTGCTTAGAGATGGCTGTAAAGCACTATGAAGCGGTATATAAGTCTAAGTGCTAACTGCTTTTACTAAAGTTCATCAAAAAACCTACTATTTTACATGAGAAGTGTGGGGCACCTGCCTCTGCTATATGCATGTTCTATATGATTTCCTCTGAAAGCAAAATTTCTATAAAGCATAGAAAAAAAAACACAAAAAGTTTCATGTGTTAAAAAAACCTAATTTATAACTATGGACCACATACCATTCTTGAAGCTTGCCTGGCTATCCTATAAGCTGTCCATCCATTTGAATCATTTTCAAGCTGTTGTTTGATAACAGCTTTCACTTCAGAAGATAATGTCTTCTGACTGGCAACGAATATCACAGTAGCAAGAGAAACCTAATGAGAAAAAAAAAATCAAAAGTAGAAAGCTGAATAAAAAGTAATCCACACAAGGGCTTGACAGAATGCTGAATTGGATGAGCATCAGCAATTTGACTACAGGTAGTCCTTGACTTACAACAATTGGGACCGGAACCTCAATTGTTAAGCAAAGCAGTCATTAAGTGAGTTGCACCCAATTTTATAAACTTCTGTGCTATGTTTAAGTGAATCACAGTGGTCGTTAAATGAATCACATGGTTGTTAATTGAATTTGTCACAATCATGTGACAACAGGATGTGCAATTGGTTGTAAATCCAAGCCGACTGCCAAGTGCTCAAAGTGCAATCACATGACTGCAAGGGTTGTGTAATGGTCATAAGTGCGAGTTCGGATTTTAAGTCACTTTTTCCAAGGCCATTGTAACTTTGAACTACTATTAAACAAATGTTCATAAGTCAAGGACTACATCTAATGTAACACAGGAGTCCCCAATTCTTGGGCCACGGACCACTACCAGACCGTGGCCTATTTGCAACCAGGCCATCGCGTGAGTAACAGGCTGGCACGCATTTGCCGGGCCATCACTCACTCGCACAACTCAATTCCCTTTTCCTCTCCCCCAGTTGCGCCGCTAAGCTGCAAGTGTTGGGGACCACTGACATAACACATTTAGCATTTGCTATCCATTCATCCAGTAATGTTTTTTGTTCTATTATTGTCTCCATTTACCTGTATTTACTTTCTTTGATAATGTTTAAGTTTATACTTATACCTGTTATCTTGTACATGTTTGACAAACAAACAAACAAATAAATAAATTTTCCACATACTAAGCATCAAATTTATGATTGTTCATTTTTAAGCACTAAGGTAAAAGTTTCCAAAGAACACAGGACTCAGGGAAGAAAATCAGTTACACTTGTTAACAAATATCCGTATATTTTTAGTCAGGTACCACAACATGTTAAGAAGAGATTAGAAGAGTCTGCAGAAGTGTGAAGTTCTCACATTTTCTACTATATTTGCTAAGGCCCATCAGGCTAACCATGTAAAATAGGTGCCATCTACTGGGCAGAACAAGGATTGGGAACAGTGATACTATTGCTTGTTTTAGTAAAAAGTTATATTGAAATGGGCTTTTATATTTCCATTGTTGGCTCAATGAGAAAGTTCACATATTTTCTACGTGTCTATTGCTATATTACCTTCATTTTAAAATGCTTTGCAGGATATTATTTTATTTTAACTGTCTTTCTGATTATACTCTTTCGCTTCTCATTTGCAAACACATCCTCAAGTTTATTTTCTTCTCTTACACTTTCTCAGACTTATTTTTTTACACTGCTGATCTCTTCTTCGGCTCTTTATTTTGCTCTCTACTGCAGACATAGGCAATCTTCCAATGACTGAGGCTACTCAGTATGTGAGGAGGATAGAGTACTTCAAAATGGATGGGGCTATTTCACATATTTATTTATTCATTTGAATTTATTAGCAACTCAAATCCAATGGACATATATTGGCAAGGCTGGGGTGTGTACATCTCGGTTGTTTTTCAATGGTGATCTACTTCTAGGGATTGCATTATACTTTTCATCTGCTTCCCCCCTCTAAAATGGAGTAGTTTTCACTAATTACTGTCAAAGGAAGCATACCCAAAAGAAGACTCAGGGCCTACAGGAAGCCTTTGCCTGGTAATGTTCCTCCTCCCCATTCATTGCTTCTTCCCTCATTATTCTCTTTCTTCCTATGCTGTATTTTTTGAATTTTGAAATTTGTAGGAATAATTTGCCAATCTTAGTGGCACCTCAAGGGGTTTTTATCAGCAAAGATCTGTCAATTTTCTCCTGGAAGAGCTGGAGAATAAAAACAACCTAGTCATAAAAAAGGGGTGGTCAAAGACAGCAATTCTATTAAGGGTGTCATGATTTCCATTCCATTTACCAATACAACAATTTAAGTCAGGGATGTCCAACTTTGGCAACTTTAACTTCAACTCTGGTTGGGAAATTCTGGCAGCTGAAGTCCACAAATCTTAAAGTTGCCACCCTGATTTAAGTGTGACATACATTGTCAGATAGCAACTAGTTCTGCTGAATGTTCATCAAACATTTAATCAGTCTGAATCCAAACAGATTCATTTGTTACCCGGAAGAAATATTCTGAATCAGAGTTTCTTACCAAAAGCTCTTGCTGTTTATTGGCAGCAGAACAGCCAATCACTTTATAGAGATTCATTAGGTCTCCCAGCATTCCATCTCCTAAGACTGGTAACTGCATGGCAATGGCTGCCAAACAATGGCATATGAGAATTCTAGCAGCATCCTGAGCACGAGGTAGCTGTGTCAACAAGGACTCCACAATGGATTGGCTCAGATGGGGGCGACTCTTGGCCAGCTTCACGATACAAGTGAGTACTATCTGTATGAAAACAAAATGGCACTTTTTCAGTTTTCATGATACCCTAGCTCAGGGGTGTCAAACTCGATTTCATTGAGGGCCGCATCAGGGTTGTGTTTGACCTTGGGGGGGGGCAGGTGGGTGTGGTTAGGATGGGCATGGCCAGCTCGATGTCACTCATGTTGGGAGTGCCTGTGGTGGCCTAAGTGCTCTATCAGCGAAAATGGGCTCCCGAGCTCCGTTTTCGGCTGCGATGACCTCCTGCAACCTCTGCCGGTGAAAATGGAGCTCGGTAGTGCCATTTGGGCCGGTCCTTTGCTGTTTGCAGGTCGGCCCCGTGGGCCAGATCTAAGCACCCCGTGAGCTGGATTCAGCCTGTGGGCCTTGAGTTTGATACCCCTGCCCTAGCTGTTTGTTTTAAAGATACTATTACTGCAGGTAGTCCTCAACTTATGACCACAATTGAGCTTAAAATTTATGCTGCTATGCAAAACTTATGTTAAGTCGGTTTTATGACCTTTCTTGTCAGTTGTTCAGTGAATCACTGAAGCTGACAAGTTAGTAACATAGTTGTTAAGTGAATCTAGCTTCCCCATTGACTTTCCTTGTCAGAAGTTCAGAAAATGCGATCACATGACTCTGAGACACTGCAACCATCATAAATATGAATCAGTTGCCAAGCATCCGAATTTTGATCACATGACCATGGGGATGCTGCATTGGTCGTAAGTGTGCAAAATGGTCATAAGTCACTTTCTTCAGTGCCACTGTAACTATAACCGTTCACTAAACACACTCTTGTTAAGCTAAGGACTACTTGTGTTCCTCAGGGACAACTTAGTGTGAAAATCCTTTGAATTTTCTTCGAAATTATGCAATGAAGCCACCGTGCTGCAAATGCATAGGCGATCTTTGTGTATCCTCCAACACACACACACACACACACACACACATATCCCCAGCTGCCCCACTCAAAATCTATCCCCTCCTCTTTTTTTGTCACTTACTGTCACTCGTGGGAGGGGGCGAGACTTCCTCGCTCTGTTGCTTTTCAGCCTGATCCCTTAAACTTATTTCAGGAATCATAGGCCTGACTTTAATTGTTTTCCTGTTGTATTGATCCGCGGCCCTCTTTTTCTTCCTTTGCCCCCAATCAATGGTCCTTTTCAATTTGGGGACAAAGAGGAGAGGGTCGAGGTTGAATGAAGAATTAGATTTTGGGGGAGGGAGGCTATCGGGGGCAGCGTGCGGGGCGGAGAGGGACTATCCCTCAGTCGTTGAAAGATTTCTGACATCGATCAGCTGGGAAACAGGAGCAGAACCTTGTTGGAGATCAATTAACCAAGTCATTAACCGTGGTCAAAGAGGGGAAACAGAAGGCTTGTTTGCGCTGCAGGAAAAGGCAGACAAGTACGAAAGCTTTGTGCGTATTTACGGTACTTGGGTGCATTTCAGGAGCATCGGCCTGGTAGTCCTTGATTTACGACCCTAATTGAGCCCAAGATTTCGGTTGCTAAGCGAGACAATTGTTAAATGAGTTTCACCCCATTTTGCAAGCTTTCTTGCCACCGTTGTTAAACAAAGCACTGCAGCTTGGTAAGTTAGCAAGATGGTTGTTAAGTGAATCTGGCTTCCCCATTGACTTTGCTCGTCAGAAGGTCGCAAAAGGGGATCACATGACCCCAGGACACTGCAACCGTCATACCGTGTTTCCCCCCAAAATAAGACCTAATCGGAAAATAAGCCCTAGCATGATTTTCCAGGATGCTCCTAATATAAGCCCTACCCCCAAAATAAGCCCCAGATAAGATCATCAGCCAGACGGACGCATTTTAGTACCGCAAGAGACCTTGGCAGTTAGAATGCAGTAATTAAGTACTGCCTGCAATTTAGCAGTTCGAATCCCACCAGGCTCAAGGTCGACTCAGCCTTCCATCCTTCCAAGGTCAGTAAAATGAGACCCCAGATTGTTGGGGGCAATAGGCTGACATTGTAAACTGCTTAGAGAGGGTTGCAAGCCCTGATAGGCGATATATAGATATATAGACCTAATGCGTCTTTTGGAGCAAAAATTAATGTAAGACCCGGTCTTATTTTCTGGGAAACACTAGTAAATATGAATCAGTTGCCAAGCATTTGAATTTTGATCAAGTGACCATGGGGATGCTGCAACGGTTGTAAGTGTGAGAAACGGTCATAAGTCACTTTTTTCAGTGCCGTTGTTACTTTGAATGGTCATTAAATGAACTGTTGTAAGTCAAGGACTACTTATATACGAATAAGCTTGACTTCTGTCTTGTGTGCAGCTTATCTTTCTGTGCCATCTCCAAGCTGTAAGCTACCCCTTAAGCATCTGGCAAGCTGAGACTTATCCCCTGGTATGGCATGAAGCCTGATGCCACCCGTGCTCTAACAGCTTTGTGACCATAAGCAGATCAGAAGTTTTTTTTTTTTTAAATTAAGCCAGAAAGAGTCCAGCACTTTTCACTCTGGTCAGTTCAAGTAACCTCCAGAAAGCTCATAAACAAGGACTTCTTTGTTGGCTGGGCTACACAACGTTGACTTCAATGGTTCCACAGAAGATGGGAGATAAGATGTTTGCTCTTGTGTCCCTTCATTGGTTCCAGCCTACTTTAAAATAGCCCTGAATTCAGGGTGTCTAATTCCAAGTGAACTAGGAGAATCTCAAAAAAGTTAATTTCTGCAGTGGACTCTCAGAAATGCAAAGATGAGTCGTTGGCTGGTCTCTCAATATTTTCATTTGCAACTCTCCACCTGAGATCCTTGATGCAATCCTAGCTGAACGGGTAACAATGCAAAGAATTGGATAGAATAGGATAGGATAGGGATAATAATAGGGATAGAACAGAATATATAGAATAGTATAGAATCAAACAACAGAACAGAATAGAATAGCACAGGACAGGAGAGAACAGAACAGAACAAAACAGAGTACAGTGGAACCTCCGTTCGCGACCAATTCACAAGACGATCAAAAATTCCAACCGAGTTTTGAATCGGTTCACAAACAAAAAACTGTGTGGAAAGATTCCTTTCCGTGCTGTTTTCCCTTCTGCGCATGCGCAGAATTGTTTGCGCATGTGCAATTCGGTCATTTCGGAACGCGACTGAATCAGTTCACGCCTGCAGTCTGGGAACAGATTGTGGTCGCGAACTGAGGTTCTACTGTATAGAATAGAACAGTATATAGAATAGGACAGGACAGGACAGGACAGGACAGAAGAGAATACAAAAGAGTAAAATAGAACAGAACAGAATATACAGTAGGACAGGACAACAAATCAGAACAAAACAGAATATAGAATAGAACAGAATATAGAACAGGACAGAACAGAACAGAATAGAACAGAGTAAAACAGAACAGAAGAGCATCATAGCTATTTTGTGCAGAGGCATTCATAAACTTAGTTTCATCAGCATAATAAAACGGGCATTGCAGCTTTGTGACATGAGTTTGCATATGTGTACGACGTCACAACGCAGATAAAAAAAGGGCAAAAGTTGCATCACGGTGCACATTTTGTCATCCCTCTCCCTCTTTCTCCCCCCCCCCCAAATCATGTATCTCAGACCTCAGTGAGATCATGCGTAAAATTGCATCTGGATCCTTTTGTATGGTGTTTGATTAAAGCTGGGAAGAAACAGTGCAGAAAGAGAAAGAGGTGGCCAAATGGGAGAGATATCAATATCAAAACTATTTTCCTGCAGGGTTTTACTGATGCAAAAGTCCTTTGTGGCAATCAACCACCGGTAAAAGTTACGGTGCTCTTCTACTTACGGTCGCATCAAGATTCCTTCTTGTGTAGGGAGTCCTCGACTTACGACCACAACTGGGACTGGAAAGGGTAAATCATTGCAGGTAGTGCTCGACCATTTGAAGTTAGAACAGGACTGAAAAAAGTGATTTATGACCATTTTGCACACTTAAGACCACTGCAGCATTCCCATGGTCACGTGATCAAAATTGAGACACTTGGCAACTGATTTATATTTACGACGGTTGCAGTGTCCCAGAGTCATGTGATCCCCTTTTGCGACCTTCTGACAAGCCAAGTCAACGGACAAGGCACATTCACTTTACAACCGTGGTACTAACGTAACCACTGCAGTGATTCACTTAACAACTGTGGCAAGAAAGGTCGTTAAATGGGTCAAAACTCACTTAACAACTGTCCCGCTTAGCAACAGAAATGTTGAGCTCAATTGAGGTCATAAGTTAAGGACTCCTGGTAACGGTTGCACCGTGTGACCAGAAGTAATTTTCTGGCCTTTTGTGTAGGTTTCTTAAGCGGCTGCTGCAGTTGTTAAGCTAGTTCCGTGGTCGTTAAGCAAACCCATTCATTTGAATGAGCATTGATCACAACTGTGGGGATACTACAGATGTCATAACTGTGAAAAACGGTCGTAAGTCGCTTTTTTCAGTGCTGTTGTAACTTTGAATGGTCACTAAATGAACTGTTGTAAGTCGAGGGCTACCTGTCTTGGGAACCCACTGCAATAGGGAAATAGCAATAGCACTTAGGCTTATATACCGCTTTACAGTGCTTTTACAGCCCTCTCTAAGCGGTTTACAGAGTCAGCGTATTTCCCCCAACAATCTGGGTCCTCATTTTACCCACCTCGGAAGGACGGAAGGCTGAGTCAACCTTGAGCCTGATGAGATTCGAACTGCCAAATTGCAGGCAGCCGGCAGGCAGCAGAAGTAGCCTGCAGTACTGCATGCTAACCACTGTGCCACCGTGGCTCATAAGAAGAAGCAAAGATGGAAGACAGCCATGGCATTGTTGAATTCTATACAATCTAGAATTTAAACAGCTACTTGACGGCATGTCCCAAATATTGTAACATTGGCACTGAAGGAAGACATGCTAAGGGTGACTGGGAATGATTAGATGAACTAGAATTAATTCCATTTAGTGTGGCCATTCAGAATGAAATCAGCTAGTAAAGAAATGCCCAAAGAGATCACGACTGAAACTACTCAGGATTTTCTTGACTGCTGCAGGTGATAAAACAGGTAGAAATAAAAGAATTTTAGAAAGGGCTATTTATTCTCCATTCAAAAAAAAATCTCAATTTAGTTTGGCTCTCCGGAATTTGCAGGTTTTGTAGAAATGGAGGTGGTGGTGGGGAAACAACCTACCAGGTCGAATTTCAGCGGGGGCTTGGTGGGCAGCACCTTTCCAAACACAGACGGTCGACTGGAAAGCTCACAAAGATGTGGCTGGACTCTCTCTGGTGGACTCCATTTCGATACATCCTGGGCCTTCACAAAGTAGCTAATATTCTTTTTCTGATACTGGAGCAATTGTTGTACGTTGTTTCTCTATAGACCATAAAAACAATATGGAAATAAATTGCAGTTTAAGTACACTACATATGGCACAACTAAAACTAAGCATTTCAAGTTCAGTTTATTGCAGTTAAAGAAAAGCAGATGAGAAGAGCCCAGGGAAAAAGAAAATGCTATGAACAAAATTATCTTTCCCACTGAAATAAATGTTAAAATCATTTTGGCTGAATTGTGCCAATATGCTTCTTCTCAGATATACAAATTAATGGTTAAATGTCACTGCTTTCAGGGCTGGTTTAAATGGCTCTTCCTTTTTAATATGCCCTCTTTATTTTTCCTAAAGTCAACTAACAACCAATTAACAGCTTACTCAAACACTAATCCTTGGATGTTTAAAAAGCATTATTTCTGTCTAAAAGAACTGGCTGCAATCCAGAAACCAGTACATTTATTTCTTTCAGCTCTTAAAATCTTCATTCGTCTAGAGGATGGAAACCAGTATGCATTTTCCAATTTGGCTGTGTTGATTTTATTTCAGTCATTAACCAAATTTGTGTTTTGCTTTCTTTATTTGACAGAGACTCTATTGGTGCATACCTTAGTTGTTTCATGCACAGATTATTGCAATAGTCTCTTGGCAGGGTTTTTCCATGATATTAGACAAACCATAATAATGATATTCAGGGTATTCTGGACCCCATGTGTTTTTCTCAGAATTCATTCTCCAGGCAGGGGTTTTTATTGGCTCCTGAGAATAGCCAGAATCTGTTTTAAACAACAAATGTTCATAGCTAAAGTTTTCTGGTTCGTAAGTGTTTGCAAAAGGTGAGAGGAAAGGAAAGAGAAGAGGAACAAGTGATCAAATGCACATCACTATGGACTTCCGGCTGTACTGGACGCTGGTGATTGCGACCACCGTGATCCCGGTCTAGGCTTGCCTGTCCGAGGACTCCAATTGGAGCCATAGCTGTCTTGTAGGGACCATGAAGCAAAGGTGAACCCCCTGGTGGGCTAGGAGAGCCACGTATCTCCTCCTGACCCAGGAAATCACCTACGCCGAAGATGGGACCAAGCGGCGGTCAGAAATGGCTGCTCCGAAGCCGGGGACAGTCTGAATACAAGATCTGTGCAGGAGAAAGTGTGGAGCGAACAAAGTTTGCAGATGGGTATGAATCTCTTTAAATATCCCAAAGAAGCATGCAGCCTTGAAATGACTCTGAAATCTAATTATAGCGGTGGACTACTTTAAGAGAGAATAATATATGTCAAAAGAAAGTGTTTAACTTCTATTGGGAGGTGTGAGTGCGCCATGCGCTGCAGGAAAAGCATTGTGAGAAGGAGACGGGACTATATTTATCCCTGATCAAAGCGGAGTTAACTGCTTTGGAAATGGTGATCAAATAAGAGAAATTGTTCAAAATAATGCTGTCTAGTCTTGATGAAATGTCTCTCATACTTTTGGGAATGAGGGATTTGCTGGCCAAAATGGAGGAGAATATGGAGAATGAAGCTTTAAATACGAGAAATAATATGGTCTGTGACTTGGTTGAATTGATGGAGGAGAAAAAGGCACAAACAGTGGACCTAGCGCTGTATTTAGAAGGTCTAGCATGGCAAGGGAAACGTTACCTAGAGAGGAGAAATAACATACCTATAATGGCGGAGAAGATGGCGGAGAAAATTAAAAAACAGCATTTCAGACACAAAGAACAGAGATTGGATCGCATGGTACAAGGAGGAAATGATGTCAGAGGAGGAGGGCCGGATGGAGTTGAAGCGTCAAATGAGAGGCTTCGAACAACGAGCAGAGAGGGAGCAAGGAAGAGGAAAGATCATTTTCAACTTACAAAGGAAGCAACGAAATGG
>JANHJO010009123.1:91819-102177 GCA_032468235.1 Pseudoxyrhopus heterurus | reverse complement strand
GCCGACAATAAGTGACAGCAGACAAGGTAGGACATTAACACACTTAGCAGACACAGAAGCATGCATCACACACACACACGCACAACATCAACAACCAACAGGGCATGCCGGCACAAGTATACTTCCCTTAAAGAAAAAAAAAACCCGAGTAAGGCCGGATAATGAGCTAGTTCTAGATAAAATAGAAGTTTTTAGGAGGGTTTGGAATTCAGCTAGACCCTTTGCCATCACCGGCTGACTGGTGGAGAGCTGGTGTGCTGGTATTATATGTTTCATGCTTTTAGTTTTTCTTTGTACCTTTGCATTTTTATTTTCTATTGGCCTTCTATTGTATTTGTAAGCTGCAGAGATTTTTTATCTCATCTTCTGGTGCTTTGGAAAATAGGTTGACCTCCTCTTTTTTTGTGGGAACCCCTCAAATACTGGATCAGTGCTATCATGTCACCCCTAGTCCTTCTTTTCACTAGACTAGACATACCCAATTCATGCAAATATTCTTGATATATTTCAGCCTCCTTTACATACTATTTTATGTATTCCTTTTTATAAAAAGGGTATATTATATACTATATATATAAACACACACACCTTTTATTGTTGCTTTAAAATCCCTAGTGATTGTTATTATTTTAGTATAGTTTTAGCATATTTTTCAGACTTTTCTTGTATCTACCCAGAGTCTATCGGTATAATGAAGTGGGTGATAAATATTGTCAAATAAATAACATTTTAAATTAAAAAGGGTGCCCCACAATATCTTCACCTTCTAAGTTAAGGACTGAGTTGTGTGGCAGTTTGAAATGCCCTTCCAAAGGGCCCCATTTTCAAGGATTATATAACTGGGAGTCACCCAATATGCTAAACCACAAATACAACTTCCTGTCCAGTTTTTAGGGACATCTGATCCCCTCTTCCTTAAAAACAGAAAAACAAACCACAAGATAGTTCAAAGGGAGGAAATAAACTCCAGAACTTCACCTCCAGCTTCTCCTTCAAATGTTTTTCACCTTGGAGGCAAACAGGGTAAAAGAAAAGCTGCCCAGAGTCACAAGATGGGCAACTAATAAATTTAATAAATAAGTGGATAAATTACACATGCAGATATGGTCCACTCAGATTCTACAAAGGTATTAAAAACAGAGCAAGACCAACCTAATACAGACTAGAATATGCCATTGTTGGAAGAAATGTCCATCTGGTTCAGTTCCAAGCCGGGAGAAAGACACTGGAAACGTGGAGGCTGATTGGAAAGATAGTTTAATGGTGAAGCAGAACCACGAAGCACATGGTTCTCTGGTGCAGCTGACCACATGGAGTTGAGAGAGAGGGGTATTTATACCCTCTCTTGGGCTTTGCACTTGAACTTCCTGTTCCTGTTCAAGAATATGTATTCTATTGGTTGTTGTAGGGGTCACAGCTAACTTTGTAGGCTGTCTGAGTCCCAGGCATGGTTGAAGCTTGCTGGGTGATGCAATGAAGGGGCTTGTTGTTGGGCAATTCCTATTGTGGCTGAATGGCTTTGCCCTGCCTTTGTTCAGAGCCAGACCTTGCTGCAGGCAGTAATGGATTACCAAATCTGCATTTCTAAAGCTGCCCCAGCTCAGTACAGTGGAACCTCGGTTCACAAATGCTTCTATTCGCAATCAAATCGGTTCACAACCAAAAAATGAGCTAAATGTTCGACTCGGTTCAAGAACAAATCGTCGGTTCACAACCAAACTTCCTGAGGACGAAGAAATCTCAAGAGAGAAAACATCTGAAGGAGAGCGTCCTTCCATCGCGGAGGTGGACAACCTCTCTCTCGCTCAGAATCGACCGACTGAACAGTTTTCTCTTTTGTTCATGGTTTCCTCTGTGTTTGTATTAAAGGATTTTGTTGTTACACTGTGATTTCTGTGGCATATTTAACTACAGTACTGTTATTTGTGTGCTTCAAAATCTTAAAAAAACAATATAGTTCTTAGGGGTCTGGAACGGATCAATTGTTTTTCCATACAACCCAATGGGAAAATTTGTTTCGGTTCACAACCAACTTGGTTCACAACCAAAGTTATGGAACAAAATTGTGGTCATGAACCGAGGTTCCACTATACTAAAAATGATGAGTATCAAACAAACCACATGACTTAACACATGACCCTTTGTTTCAGCTGGAAAGAGTAGCGAGTCACAAGGCAACCAACAGCGACACATTCTAGTTTGTGTGTCAAGTACCAAAAAAATGGAAAGTACCAGGACAAAATTTTCACATCAAAATGCATTGAGTACCAAACTGAATGAGTTTTACAGCGGTTGAGTACTGATGTGCCAATGTATTGATTAAACCGTACGCCGTCCAGAACCCTAAAATTTCTTCAACATATCTGTGATAAGTTCACTTATTCTGTGCATCTAAAAACTGCGTGGTTTCAAAAGAAAAAACAAACAGCAAAAAAATAATGGGATTACCTGCTTGGGAATATCAACCAGAGAAGAGGCAGCCAGCAAGGTAAATGTATGCAAAGTCACAATGACCATCTTAGTAGATGGGTAAGATGTCACCAATTGTTGGAGCAGCTGTCGTGCACTGGAAGCCAGGCTGGCATCATGGTGCATATGCTGCAGGATGGGGATCAGCTTCAGTTTCAAGTCTACTGGAGTGGCTAAACCTGTTTAAAATAAAATAGCTATTTGAATAAACCATAATCAAATTGGGGAGGGTCCCTCTAGAGGTGTTATAGGATATGCCAAAAACATTAA
Organism: Pseudoxyrhopus heterurus; assembly: GCA_032468235.1. NCBI lineage: Eukaryota > Metazoa > Chordata > Lepidosauria > Squamata > Pseudoxyrhopus > Pseudoxyrhopus heterurus. Next base: position 99,438 of record JANHJO010009123.1, on the reverse strand, counting down.
AAATGTGGGTAGCACAATTATTACAGGATTGCAGCTACAAGGCAAAGACTATGCAGTTCAATTTTTCAGCCCACTGCTTCCACTGAAATTAGGACTATAGGGGTGAAACAATAGGTATTCAAGGACACGGCCTACACTGTTGCTTGTATCAACAGTGTACCATGTATACACGTTTTGATATATAAAGCAATAATAATGGGTAATATAAACACCTATTCTAAAATGAGTTGGCAGAGTCAGCCACTCAGAAAGCAATATGTTAGGATTACAACAAAATATTCTACCTTCTATGCTCCTAAGAAATTCAAATGAGAAAGCATTCCTCCTTGGATGCCCTCAGGCTGTGTTTGTATTTAGATACAAGCTGAAGTTACCACATTCCAACTATAAGACTATCCAATAATTATTTTACTGATAAGCAAGTTAAGACACAAGCCTTCAACTAAACATAGTATCCACACAATTTACTATTCCCTCATGTGGTGTTAGATAATTTTATCTGTAATTTGTTGAAAGAAGCCAGCATCATAAGCCATACTTTGAAGTTTAAAATGAATTCCTGTTTGCTCAGATGAAGTAAGAAGCTTGCTTAATCAAAAATGGATCATAGCCATACTGGAGGAAAAATGAGCATGTGGAAGTTAATTTCCATTGTAAATGACTTGTGGCATCTGAATCATACTGGAATCTTCTTCTTTCTCTAGGACTAGGTCATGAAACAAACTTCTGAAGAATTAATAAATACAGCTCCAAAAAGGATTTCTACTATACTATATACCCAACTAGGTGATGAGAAGGTTTGTGAACCCTTCAATAAGTAACAACACTATAACCAACAATATCCTTACTGACATAAAATACTCCAAGTTGATGTGTAGGGTTCAGCAACAGGTACACAAAATATTTTGTTGAAACACTCAGCTAAAGGAGGTGCCACCAGTTACTAAATCTAAAGAAGTGTTTTCTAGTAAACAATAAATGCTAGCTTGTGATGTTAACTAAGATATGGTACAGGATACTGTTTCATATGTTTTTTGTTTAACCAGAATTTACCAGTTGACAGGATGTAGATGAAGCTATGATCACACACAGCACTGCATTTTATATTTATAGTTTAAGAAGTTCACAAACTTTCCTCATTATTATTGTCAAATTTGGCTGATTTTAAAAGACTAGCAAGGTTCAGTTGTAGGTTACTGAAAAGTTAAAAAGACTTTCCAGAAGAAGGAAATGCCATATTACTTCTGTTATGGCCAAGAAAACTACTTGGATGCGTCCATAAAGCCATCAGGAATTTGGCTCAGGTTTTGTCTTTTTGTACAACATTAGCAATAAAATATAGATTTCCTTTAATCATAAGGAATCTTTACAAACTAGCACATTTTATTAACATTTTATTCATTAATAATTTTATTATTTAATGATTACTATTTTTTAATCTGAAAAGGTGCTATCAAATTTTTGATTTTGTTACCATAGATTAACACAGCTGTCCTTTCACAATATCTACAATGAGATGTTTCCTTGATACCAACTTCAGAAATACTTTGTGTTGCATCCAAAGAAAATCCAGATATATGATTAAAGTGGACAAAACCTTTACCCAGCAAACCCTCGCCCCTTTGATTAAGCTGGAATTTCCAAAATTTTAGTTCAAAATTGAAATATTTTAAATAACAGAATTACAACTTTTTAAAAACTCTCTCAAAGGCACAGATATAAATATACAAGGAGAAAATCCAAAGGGCATATACCTTGAATCATTTCACTTATTTTGTTACATATTCCTCCTGCAAAATCTCTGTGAAGAAGGAAAAGTATCATGAATCAAAATAAGAATAAACTGTGAAAACTCTGGCAGCATCATGTTTTCTTTTGGAGCATACTATTAGAGCTGATATTATCAGATTAAAGTTTGTATGTTTCTTTACAAACAAAACCAGTGTACATAAAATAATGAATACATCAAGAAACTGAAGAAAATGGTAAGTCAAAGAAAATGGTAAGTCAACCATACCAAACTGTTACATGAACTGGACTTGCTTGTAGTTTTCCTACATTAAGCCTTAAAAAATAAAGTAGTTGACTATTTAGTTACATTATTCGTTCCATCTCCCTCTCTCTCTCCCTTTCTGCTTACCCCCTTTCTGGGGTAAAGATAATCAGAAATTACCAAGCTCCCAAGAATGCTATACTATATTTCAAGATTTGTACTGCTGCCACTACAGCAGAGCTAAAAGACTGTTGCCATTGGTGGTTTTCAGAGTTCAAAAAAACCTACAACTTCATTGCTGTACAGTACAAATTAATATAAACTATATACATCTCTAAACATCAGTAAAAACTAGTATTGTGCATCAGATAAGAAATTAATAAAACATTTCTATTACTGACATTTGAAATATGTTTCACAAAATTTTGTGGGCTTTAGTTCTAAATATATTTCAGTCAAAACCATAAAGTTTATATCTTGTTCATTTCGTACATGTGACTCAATCTTAATTAAATATAAGACAATATTTTAACTACAAAACAGCTTTTAAAACAAAGCACTGGTGAGGTTCACTCTCTTGGCCTCCCCCCACTCCCGCCATTCCTCTAAATTACAGAGGAACACAGCAGTGAAAGATCAATACTGGTTTCCCCATAGATTTTACTTGTCAGGTTGTAAAAGGGGATCACATGACCCCGGGACACTGCAACCGTCATAAATATGAGTCAGTTACCAAGCATCTGAATTTTGATCATGTGACTGTGGGGATGCTGCAATGGTCATAGGTGTGAAAAACAGTCATGTCACTTTTTTCAGTGCCATTGTAACTCTGAACGGTCATTAAATGAACTGCTGTAAGCCTAGAGCTATTTGTACTAACATTTTTGCAAAAATTGCCAAAAAAAATTTTTATTGTTTATATCTCATCTCTCTAAACCACCCATCTCCCTTAGACAAAATAATAAAAAGAAATGAATAAGAAAATAATGTAAAGTCTATTGAGATATCAAGGATTAATTGCTTGCTAATTTAGGAGCAAGGAACACATCCCAGGTGTTGTCCTTACTTGGACTGGGCAGAAAAATTGGCTGCAGCAAAAATGGCAGCTTCAACTTCAACATTGTCATGAGAGTCGAGGCTTTGGCGAATACTGTGATGTGCATTCTTCCTCTCAGGGATAATGGAAGCCATACTGCCTAGCATCCTGGAGAATAAAACAAAATAATTCAGTATAAAACCTTCATAATAATAAACAATACTGGGGAAAAGTATTTTTCTTAATTCTATCTTAATCTTAATGTTAATTTTTATATCTCGTTTTATTTATCCATTATAGATTGCACACTGGCCAGAGCACCTCTTTGAGGGAGTTGGGTAGTTTAGAATGAATGACTGAATGAACGAACGAATAGGCAGCATCTGGGCAGCCTTCCTTGATAAACAGGCATACCTTAATGTGATTGCTCGAGCAACTGGATCATTGCTATGAATAACTGAGAAAATTTTTTTCACAAATTCATCCACGTTCAGGATCTTTTCCAAGTGCTTCTCACTTTGCTGGGTCATTTTCAGAATACACAGCCTCAGGAAGTTGTTACTGTTTTTAAAAATATATTTAATGTGTTTAATTGATGATAATTGTACTGTTCCTTCCCTGATCAATTCCAAAGTATTAGCAAACATAATGAAAGAGTGTACATCAAATAAAACAGTTTCAGAATTAAACATATTTAAAAATAGTCAAAATTGCAAATCTCCCAACAGAAGAAAATCTTCATAATAAAGAAGGGGGCTTTCTTCAGTTGCGAAGTTTCTTCCTAGTCCTATTCAAAAAATAACACAGAGGTCTATGAGACATAGAACAGGACCTCCATTGATAATTTTACAAAGAATTTTTTTGGGGGGGGGTCTTTTAATGACTCCGTAATCCCTTGCATCGGGGTGGAGCTGGGGCAATTGAATGGAGCTGAGTGTTTACTTCCTGTCGCCAAAGTAGAGTTTGCTGCAGATATTTTCTCATTGTGCCCAGAGAGAGAAATTATCTACCACTACCTAGGATCGAACTCACAGCCTCCTGATTGCGAGGCGAGAGTTCCACCTCTAGGCCACTGCACCACTCATAATTTTACAAAAAATACAAGACTTAAAATGAAGAATCTTCCAGAAATCCTGATTCCAAAGCAGCTAAGAAAAGATCACCATGGGTCAAATAGAAAACAATGCAGTTACTAGGGTACTAAAATTAAGAAACAAAAAATATTCACTCACCCAACTCTGAAAAATTCAGCTAGTTTTAAAAATGCTGAATTAATTAAAATTGGGAATGGATATTTCTGAAAGAGTCTTGGAAAACGTACAACAGCCTCACATTGTTCTCCCAACTTTCCAGATCGAAGACCTATGACAAATAATAACACAGCACAATGCTACAGTCTACAGAATCAACACAAAAACCCCAAAAGAATCATTCAATGAGAGTGTTCAAAAATATTTGTCTAAGGGACAACATATATCACTTGAGCATGGACTAAATTTATAAAGCAATACATTCAATTCATTTATTTTTAAAATTTCACACAATGTAGTTCATTCACTGAAGAAGCCTGCACAGGACAAAATTTTCAGCCCCATCTCCACTGGAGAAGCCCTATGGGAGAAAGTAATATGTATCAGAAAAACCCTTCCACTGCTCCTAGAGAGGGCTAGAAATAGAAATCTGGTGTTTCTCCAACTGCTCCCAACCGGTTTTCTGTCATGATGCAGAAAGAATTGACAACAAAGTTGCCTCTTACACCACTGTGTAGTTGTACCGTTGTGATCACTTTATTCTAGTTGGTGCGCATGTATATTGTTGTTTGGTTTACTCTTTATCCTGCTAGTGTATTAATATTTACTAATAGTGCTAGTGTTAATATTGGCTCTGGATATTAGTCCAGCACAGGAGCATCTACAGGGAGAGTGAAAATCTGAAGGTCAAAATCTACATAACTACAAATCACTGCATATAAAATTAGATGGAGCAATCACAATGGCTTTGACACCCCCCTTCCCTAAGCTTATGTTGCTGATCCAGTGCATCCTGGAGCAGCTTATGTTGCTGCTCCAGTGCATCCTGGGAGATGGAGAGAAAAAAAGAGAAAGAGAGAGAGAAAAGGGGAAAGAAAAAGAGAAAGAAAAAGAAAGTATTAGAATTAAATAGAGAAGAGCCTAATGCTGGGAACGATTGAGGGCAAAAGAAGAAAGGGACAGAGAATGAGGTGGCTGGATGGAGTCACTGAAGCAGTCGGTGCAAGCTTAAATGGACTCCGGGGGGGTGGTAGAGGACAGGAAGGCCTGGAGGAATGTTGTCCATGGGGTTGCGATGGGTCGGACACGACTTCACAACTAACAACAATGAAATGATTTCTGATAGTAGTTGGATAAGCACTGACTACATATGGAAACCTTGGGCTAGATATCTGAAAACTGTCCTTTTTATTCTTTATACTTGTAATGAAGGAGGAAATCATTTACTTATACTTTCCTTTACTATATTATTTTTTCTTTCATCTTTTTTCTGCACTCCCTATTTTTCTTTTTCCTAGTTTGTATTAGTTTTTTAATATAATGTTTAATACAATTATTTTAAAAATAAAACTATCCTGTTTATATGCTGCTTTATTTTAAAGCTTGGAACTTAACAATTTTAAGAGTGATGTTATACCTTTAAAGAAGCAGCTCATAAACAGGTAAAATATGAATCCGTAATTCAGTTACATAAATTTGAAGTGATTCAAATCATCTCCAACACTGATCAGTGATCTTTTCTGCTACTCTCCATGCTCAAGAAAACCCTTAACTCTTTTTATAATGATAAATTCAAGTGTTTAGTCTTTAGCTCAAAGGTCAAAAATATATTAAATCTTTGTTATCCATGTAACCAAAGTAGAGCTGACAAGAAATGGTGTGATAAATTAACCATTGCATCCAAATTTATTGATGCAAAACATTTGCAAATTTCTCCCTTCCTTCTGCCACCTGCTACTCAAACAGGAGCTGTAAACTTAGTATTGTCAAATTTTGTCTTATACTCCCGTTGCAAAAGATGGAATGGAGAGTGTAAGCAGCTCCTGTGCTTAAAAAAAATGCTATTTTTGGGACAAGACAGCACTTGCTTAATTTTATCCAGGCGCAGATAATGCATTTCAAGTTATGTATTCAGAGGCCCAATGCACAACTGTCTGGGAATTAATCTAAATTCCTTCACTGCACGGAGGGGAATGACTTGACTAAGTAAGCTCATGCTGCTCTATGGTAAAACAGATGTGACTTAATCGCACTTGCACCACACAGGATAGTCGTTGGCTGAGATAATTAGATAATTCGGGACGATCAACCAGTTTAGAAAAACTGGGAATTGCCTTGGAATGATGGGAATTGCAACGGTGGAGAACGCTAACGCGCGGGAGTGGACAGAGAAACTCGTGGCATCTTTAAATACAAAATAAAACTGGTAATCTTAAAAAATCACAAGGCTTCCGCTCCAGCCTAAAGCAACTTCATCGTTCTGCAAAACTGGCCCACTACGTCGATTGCACTCAAAGCAACATGAGGAGGCGGGATTTCCTTTATAAAGTGCTAGTTTAGTACATTATCCGCGCATGCGCACGTTGCCACGGGACCCCCCTCCCCCATTTGACTTACCTTTATCCAGTTCCATGAGTGCGGAATTGGCATCCAATTCCTGCTCCCCATAGCCGGCATCGGCGAGGAAGGATTTGGAAACGGAAGCCATTCCCCGTTATATAAGGACTTTCTGAGAGGAATTGTAGAATGACACTGTATTACTTTTGTTTTACACAAACACGAAAGCAAAGTCTTAGTGCTCTCTCTTTTCCGTTTCAAACAGTAATTATCTGCGCTTGTGCAGAACCCGCAGGTTTAGGCACCTGCGCAGTCGCGCTCCTACTAGCACGCGGATTATTACCCTTTCGGGCAGATCGGCTATCGCACGAGTAGGGGGTGGGGAAGTTGTTACGCATGCGCAATTCAAAGAAAGACCGGTTGGTTTATAAAAACTAATGTCTGGGTATAAGGGCGGGCCACCATCTTGCGGTAGGATAGGAGAAGCCAATGGAAAAGAGGAGGCGTGGCTTCTTGCCGCCAGGGTAGCCAATAGCTGTAGAAAAATGCCTTTGGCGCGGACTTCGGGTTGGCGGGAGATCTTGGAGAAGCTGTTCTCTTTCCGCGGGCTCAGCGTGCTGTGATAATAGAGCTGCTGGCGTTGTGATGCTGTGTCGTTCGTTAGTCCGTCGCTGCCAGGATGGACCGCAGGGTAAGTGTCGGGAAGCCCCTCGTTCCTGATAAGAGCCAGTTTGGTATAAGCGGTTTATAAACCAGGAAACTCTGAGTGCCAAGCCTCCCTTAGACTGGAAACCAGTTGGATAAATTTGGCTCGGTCACTCTCTCAGCCCAACTCACCTCATAGATTGTTGTGGGGAAAATAGGAAGGAGTATCAGGGTATGTTCTCTGCCTTGAGTTATAAGCAATAGCAATAGCACTGTATTTATATACCACCTATCTGGGCTTGCAACCCTCTCTAAGCGGTTTACAATATCAGCATAAGAAGACCAGGGTCAAAATATA
>JANHJO010009123.1:71726-86221 GCA_032468235.1 Pseudoxyrhopus heterurus | reverse complement strand
CGATGGCAGTCTAACACCCCAGGTATCAGAGAGCAAGTGGAGAGTCCGGGGCTCAGGAATCCCAGTTGTTTTGGTTAGTTTTGGGAGAGCTGGCTTGATGTTCCAACCAATGCCCTAATAAAATTAAGAGTCTCAAGCCATTTAACAAGAAAAATCCAGTTGTTTATTAGGAGCACCATGTCAGCACTACCTAGGTGAAGCTCTGGCTTCACCCAATTTGTACTTTGCCTCTGACTCTATTTCCCCCTCCCCCCAGAGTGTGTCACCAGTCACATTCCCCAATGAAGCAATTTCGTGGGTCGTAGAAATCACTCCCTCCAGCCATTGTGGGTTTCCGTGGAGATGGCCTTGGCTTCCGCCGGTTAGGCTGTGTCTTGTTTTGACTGAGGTGTGAATTCCTTGGTGCAGCTGCGAGGCGCGATTCCCATCCCCCTGCCTATGGCAACTCGGGAGCAGGTCGGGAAAGCTTCACGAGTTGACAGCAGGCTGACTGCTCACTGCCAGAGGCTCGATCCTCACTGGCTCAGGGTTGACTCAGCCTTCCATCCTTCTGAGGTTGGTAAAATGAGGACATAGTTGTCAGGGGACGCAAGAAGGCAAGGACTGAATAGATAGACTATTGGTGGAGTGTGAGTGCCTTCCACAAAGTAAGGCTAAGGTGGCAAATGGGCTCTGGCCTGTGAGCATACGAAGGCTGAAGTGAATTTCTATGGACTACTATTAGTCCAAGGTAGGGGTGTCAAACTCAGGTCATCACAGTGGCGTCACATGACATCAGGACTTTTTCCCCCTTCGCTAAACCGGGCATGGGCTTGGCCAGCACGTGATACATCCGGCTGGGATTTTGACAGCCCTGGTCCAAGGAATGCATTTGAAGAATTACTGAATTAGGTCTAATCAGCATGATCTGTTTTTTTTTAGTGAAATACTCTAATTTTGTATTTTATAGCTGTGTTCTGTACTGGAGGAAGGGATGGAAATATCATGATCTGGGACACTCGATGCAGTAAGAAAGGTATGTGATCTGTCTGTTTATTCTCTTGAATCATTGCAATGGTATTATAAGATGGCAGTGACCACTAGATTATCTCCTGAGTTTTGTGGATATGAACTTGGATTTCCTTGTCTTTAATCCAGTGCTTCCCATTACATAATACATATTAATTCAATTACATAATACATATTAATACGTAAGATATTCAGTTTTCATAAAGTTGGATGAATTTACAGTATGATTGTGGGTCATTTACCATATACGAACAAGCCAGAAGGGAAGGCTTTTTAAATAATGTTTCCTGAACCTGTTTTACAGATGGATTTTACAGACAAGTTAAACAAATAAGTGGTGCCCACAACATCATAGATAAAACACCATCCAAACTGAGGAAGAAAAAACAGAATGTGAAAGGACTTGCACCCTCAGTGGTAAGAATCTGGAATTTTAAGGCCATATTTTGTCATGTTCTGTCTTGGCAGCTGTACTAGCTTGAAATTATTAGGGAGATGGTAGCAATTAAGGAAAACAACTGAATTAATTACATTGATTTATGTCAGGGCTGTCAAACTCACGGCTTGCAAGCTGGATGCTTCATATACTGGCCATGCCCGGTTTAGTGAAGGGGGGAAAGTCCAGATATAATGCCACCGTGACGACTTGAGTTTGACACCCCTGATTTATGTAAACCTCTACTAATATCTAGGGAGTCATTAATTAGCATGAACCTGGCCTATTTTTTAAAACAAATATAACATTTCCTATGCATTCTGGGGGGAAAATATTCCTACATTGGGAAACTTTACCTGTTCTGATTGGTACTATATTCTGCATTCTTAAGCAAAAGTATTTTAACTCTAAGGTTTGAAGCAGAGCTCTACCGCAGATGAAACTTATAGGAAAGTAATAAGCTGCCTTAAACTGAGTTAGAGCTTTGGTTAATTCTACCATATCTGGGCTACAAAAATCTAGATATCAGAAAGCACCTGTCATTTATTTATATTTCAGATTCAATAGCCCTAGAAGCATGCCCCAAAGAGAAAATGTGTGCATGAAGGAAACATTGTCATTCAAGTTTGGCTTGTTCCTGGCAGGTTGCAGCCTAATCAAATTGTACTTTGTGATTGAGGTTTCAGCCAGGACAGAGCGAGCTGAATGAATTTGATGTGCTCATCTTTCTCTCTTGCGTGTCAGCTCAACCACCAATGCTCTGTTTTTTCCTTTGCTGCTACTATACTTAAATGGAAGCACAATTTGATTTAATTGACCCATAGCTGCTTACCCCTTTTGCTGATCATTCCAGCATCTTTCCTCTTATTTTCCTTTTCCTGCCATAGCATACCAATGCTTTTGCCTTTTACTGTTGTGTCCTACCCCAGAACACACATATTATGGGTCAATACCTAGAGCAAATAACACTTATCCTGGGTCTCTATGGAGATGGAGTCATCAAGGTCATGGTTGTCCCAAAAGTGCTTTTCTTTCAAAAGGCAACTGGACTTTCTTGTTTTGCTTGAAGACGTTTATTCTCCATTCTCCACTAGTCAGAATTGAAGAAGCTTTTGGATGAGAAGCAAAATGTCTTCAAAACAAAGTCCAGTTGCCTTTTGAAAGAAACGTGAGCATGGGCCACCCACACTTAGCTATTCCATATGTAAAACTGCTAATCCCAAGATATTCCTATAATGGTTCCATTGAGTCAGGATTTTAGGAAGTTTGTGTAGCTATTTCTGGAGAAGATAATTTTCTAGTGACTTTATGCATGCAAAGAATTTTCTCTGCTATAACAAGACTTTGTTTATAGTTATTGTACCTCTAAAGTAGTCATCCTTCTCTCCCCTTTCCACTATCCTTCAGGCTTGATATTATCACATTCTTGTTGTGTATGTGACTGACATCAGGCGTGTGCTATATCTATTGTATACTCATTTGAAATTGTGGATTCTGAGCATCCAATTTTGAATGCATGCTGCATCTGAAAGCTACCACTGGTCTAGAATGCAGCGGCATAATAGATCCATGTTGTTATTCTGTGAGCTATACTGCCCACTAGTCAGCTTCCAGATGCAATTTAAGGTGCTGGTTACCACCTGTAAAGCCATTCATGACATAGGGCAGGTCATTTGTGGAACTGCCTGTTTGTAATTGAACAATTCCCGGTGGCATCTGTAATGCTTCCATGTTTTATTTTCCCCATAATAGCAATTTGTGAGGTACTGTCAAGACTGACTCCCACCCCAGCCACCACCCCATTGGGGAGGCAGGTGCTGGCACAAGCAGCCCCAGCGGCAGCTGGTATCCCTGTTCATGTACCCCCTGGCAGCAGTCAGGTTGCCGCCTGGATGTGTGCCTTGGTCAATGCCATTGCATCAAACCTGAAGTGGAATGCAGTGGGATGGCTGTTGTCTCTCCACAATGAGGGGGTTCTGGAGCTGCAAGAGTTTGGACGCTTTCATGCAGATGTTGTGAGACAGATTCGAAGATCCCACAGCAGCCCAGGGTGCAGAAATCTATCCGCTCCCTGCGGCAAAACAAGTTGGCTGGTGGCATCCAAGATTTGGCAGCTCATCTGAAAGATTGGCCTGAGTGTATGCCAATAAAATTGAATTATTCTGGTTAAGTTGCATTCTGCATCCAGATAGGCGTGGATGACATTAAATCTTGAGAAGTTAGTTTTAATAATTTGTAAAGCATACAATCTAATCTCAGTTATGCTGACTTAGAAATTAATATATCTGTATTCATTGGGACTCAGCAGATAAATGTGAAGACAATGGTAATTAGGTTTCCCTTTGTGTGCTTTTCTTTATGTACAATTGTTGTATCAACTATTGAGATAGAGCCACAGTTTTTGAAACATCAATAAATAATTACCAACTGGGTCAAATGGGAATCTGTTTATAGGAAATGTACAAATCAGCACAGAAATTAACTTTGTTATAGTATTAGTCTGTTGAGAAATGACCTCTTTTCCCATTTCTCTTCTAAGGATTTCCAGCAGAGTGTAACAGTGATACTACTTCAAGATGAACATACCTTAATCTCAGCAGGGGCTGTTGATGGGTAATAGTCAATACTTCTATTTCCAACAATTTTTTAAAAATTCTTTTGAGAAACATTATGGATTTCTAATTTTGGACTGTTTGCTCATGTGGACATTCCTATAACGAAACTTCATTGAAACTGCATAGAATGCCTCTTACCTGGGGAATAAGGACTCTCTGGGGAGAAAAAAACAGCATATTTTCTTATTTAGTTATGTCGTTATAAGCCAAGCCATTTGTCAAATAAGTATCCATCCTATAGCTGAATCATAGTAGAACATGGTGAAATACAGCCTCCCACATTGTATAGGCTTTAAAGGCATGATGTAGCTGCTGTCTCTTAACAATTAAATAAATTGAGAAGATAATTTCTCAATCTTTGGGTACTGTCAATTCTTGGAAGGTGATATCCTGATAGTAGTAACAAATAATCTTTAATATATTTGTATTATATTTATAATTGATTAAATTCCTTCAAGGTTGAGTTGCTGTATATGAACAGATGTCATTGTACTAATATAGGCCATTAGACAGGGTCACATTGCCCCATAAAATGTGATATTTGCCTTGGGGTTGTTCTTCCTCGATTCACAGCTGCTTTTAAATAGCAAGTGAAGGCCATTATTATGTCACCTTTGCCCAGCTTTAGCTGATGCACGAGTTGTAGCCCTCCTTAGATCAGGATACACTGACCTTGATAATAGATACTTCAATGATTACCTGCCAGGACTCCTGTAATGCACTCAATTAGGGGGTGGGGAGCTTTGTAAATGACCTGGAAGCTACAATTTGTCTACAATGTATCAGCATTCTTTATACACAATTGTTATATCAACTGTTGAGATAGAGCCACAGTTATTGATAGATCAGTTTCTTGCAAGGGAGCTCTCCTGTTGCTGCACTGACTATCACTAAACTTCTGGGCTCAGTGCAAAGTGCTGGTAATCTATAAAAGCAATATATAATGTAGCACGGGGCTGCACCAGACACTGCCCAATCAGAATCAAAGTTGCCCATTTGGGAAGAACATCTTGGGAAGTGCTGTTAAGAATTCTACTTTTGAAGTTGGGACATGAAAAGGTCAACAGGCCTTTGTGGGCAGCCCCCACACTTGACCTATTCCCCATTGTTCACATAGTCCTCTCCCTCATGGCATTTAGAAAATTACTGAAAATAGTTCAATATTTTATTATTGAAAATTGTTTTATTTCACTGAGTTGTTGAACCTAGCAAAGTGTTAGTGATATTTGTCTTTGGAGAGGGTTGGCTTATTTTTTTTAATATCTTGTAACCCATCCATAATCTTTTGATTTGAGCTAACTATAACTTAAATAAATTAGATAAGTAGACATTCATAGTATGCTTCCTATTTTTCAATTTATATTGTTCCCCTGCTAGCTGAACAAATATGTAGATTAAAGGTATATCATATCTGTCAGTTAGTGTTTTATTCTTGGTCTGAGTATGGCAAGCTTCCTTCACATGTTTTGGGACTATGATTCACTGAATTCATATCAGATATATTTGGAGAGCATCAGACTGAGGAAGGCTTGATCATTGTATGGAATTCTGAAGAATTCTGTTTTCTTAATTTTAGTGTGATCAAAATATGGGATCTGCGCAAGAACTACACTGTATACCGGCAGGAACCAGTGCCTTCCAGAGTTTTCAGCTACCCTGGGAACAGTACCCGTAAACTTGGTATGGCATAATTGAATATTCAAGAAGAAATACAATCAGGGTCATTCCAAAACAAAGCAGATCTTTCTTTGCTTTTGCTGTTTTGTATTCATACATTAGAATTACACTTTGTCCTGAGGTCAGTTACCAAGATCTGTCTTAGCCTGATTTCAGGACTAGCTTTAACAAAATAATGGAATTAGTGAACCTGTTTGGTTACCTATTTTGAGAGAATGAGCCCATTCAATAGTCAATAGTCTTCAGCACTGCCACATTACCCTTTGGGATGGTCTGTGTAAACTGGAGCTTAAAGACACAGTGTTTTCATGATCGTGGAAGATGATTTTTAAAAAGGTGGTGTTTTTGTTTTTGGAGAGGATACTCTGTTGGTCACTTATGCTATAAGAGGCTGTAAAATTTATTTTATGGCCCTTGTGAGTTTCAGTGTTCCATGATGTCTCTCAGGCAGGTCATTGGGACTTAACACACTGACAGTATCCAGCTCTTTTACATCTGATTTAATGGTAGCAGTTGCCATGCTAGATTAGTGTCAGCATTACTAAGGAACTAGATGAATGCAAGTGGACTGAATTTCAAACCAAAAAAAGCAGAATTTCTGTTGGTGAGTGACCTAATGTCATAGTCAAAATCATTCTGTAAAATATTATAAATATGACTTGCTATGATGTTAATTAGGACTGAATAATAATAGACTGACTATATGCGTAGGTCTTCTCAGTGCTCTGCTCCTTCCTCTAACATGATATAGGCAGAACTGAGGAGAGCATTTTGCAGTTTTCTCTTAGGGAATGCTTTTTGGACAGTTTTTTTCCCCTAGTGCCAAGCAAAGTTTTCCAGTTCCCTTGGCTTTTAATTTTTAAGCAATGATTTGAAACCCTTTTAGATACTTCTGATTTCTACCTGTTTTTTATATTTTCTATCTGATTTACATGGAGCCAGTTTGGTGTGGTGGTTTAAGATGGCAGAGTAGAAACTGGGAGGATGAGAGTTCTAGTCCACCTTAGAAACAAAGCCAGCTGGATGACCTTAAGCTAGTCATTCTCTCTCAGCCCTAGGAAGGAGGCAATGGCAAACTACTTCTAAAAAACTTTGCCAAGAAATTGCAGGGATTTGCTCAGGCAGTCTCTGAAAAACAGTCTCAACTGAATGTAAGAAAAATAAAATCTGACTTCCAAAGAAATGTTTTTACACTGCAATATGGGATGTGCTAAAATATTTTTTTAAATATCTTTTTCCTTTTATCAAAACCCACAGACTGACTGACTAAGCATAAGAGGTCAGTTTCCCTAGTTATAAAAAGACTCACGTTCACCAAATAATGAAAAAATGCATGCTATTCCACCTTCGCAAAAAGGCAAGCCTCCTCTTTGTATTGAAAGAACATAAAATGTAGATGAGTTTCACCACCATACACTGCTTGTACCTTAGTATTTTATTTGAAAGTACTTGCTGGAATTTTTGTGTTTAATTTTCCAATAAATACTATCAATTCCTGCTCCTGGGATTAGCTGTTTCTTATCCAGCCTTTAAGGAGGGAAGTCTGACAACAGAATCTTCTGTATTCTAGGATATTCCAGTCTTATTTTGGATTCCACTGGTACCAACCTATTTGCTAATTGCACTGATGATAATATATACATGTTCTGTATGCCAGGTCTGAAGAATACTCCGGGTAAGTACTAATGTTTTGGGATACAGGTTATCTGTACATTACTTAACAGGTTTAGAAAGCTATGGCTGATGCACTTACTGTATCTCTGGCAGTAGTACCATATGCATTTCCAGGAAAGGTAAGTCCCATGTATTTGATATGGCTTTTGCCAAGCTGAGTGTCCATAGAATTGCAGTATGTAGTAGATTATACTTTATATACAAATCTATCAGGACAGCTTCTATGAATCGCAGTATGAAAGTTTATAACCCCTACAGATGTCTTCATACTCTGTTTTCCTTTAGACAAACAAGCTCAGTTGTCTGAGGACTACCTATATATCTTTTCTCTGTATTCTTATTGTCATTAGTGGCCTTTTACATTAATCCAGAGTGGAACCATTACATCATATGTCAGTGAATTCCTTTGTTAATTGTGTTTATCTCAAGCAAGCCTTGTTTATTTATCATCTTCAGAGTCTGCAAAATTACCTCTCAGACCACAAGAAAAGAGCAAATACCGAAAGATTGACTTAAATATGTTTGGACTAGTGGGTATTATTAAGTGTTCATTGCTCTTTTCTTCCTCTTTAGGAGGAAATGGAAATAAAATGAACTGTCCACCGAAATTTGTTCCAACCGTCTACCTTTATGCTATATTCTGTAATTCCGCAAGAGTCAGAAGGCTCAGTTGATTTTGGTAAATTGGTTTTTCTGAAGGATAGATCAATAAAATCTTCAAAACTTTAATTACTGCCTTTATCCAGGTGGCAACTCCATAATTAGAATATTTTGAAAATGTAGGGAAATGCTTTTTTTGCTTTTTTTTTTTTGCTGTGGAAGTATCACTGGTAAGGACTTGGATTTTGAGAAAATGGGAAAGGTCAGATAAGGAAGATATTTACATCCATTTTTATTTGAGTGTTTCTAATGGAAGGCTACCAAGCGGAAAGAAAGAAAAATCCAGGCAATATTGAAAAACTGGTTCAATTTTTGCTAGCATCTATAAAGATTTCTAATACTTGGATTGTAATCTAGCCTAAATTGATTGATCTGGCCTAAATTGGTGGATCTTGGTTTTTCTCTCTTGTTCTATCTATTTCTCTATTTTTGTTCAAACAATATTGTAAAATGCTGTATGCATCTTGGGAATTGCAATAGCATCTTGTTTTATCATAACATTGCACATATATCTACTTGCTTACTCATAGCTCCAAAAAATATGCAGTCTTAATGGCAGCATGGAGATAATTCTGAATTACTGTAGGTAATTGATATATTTGTAATTGTAATCATCTTTCCTCAACCTGATGCTTTCCGTATATATTGCAAATGCAGTCCCCAGAATTTTCAGCCTCAATACACCTAGCAGCTGCCAGAATAAAGAAAGCTGCTCTAAATGGTAACGTTCATTTCTTGGTTCTGTCACTCTTCTAGAAGAAGGTGATTGTTTTGGATTTCAAGGCCCAGATACAAGAGACATAAAAATTAACTTGGATCTACCTATCCTGACTGTCATGATCTCTTTCAAGTCAGAGGACTCAAATACAGAAGAGCCTGCACTGGACAAATGTCAGCCTGAGGAATTGGAGAGCAATTAACTACCTGCGGTCAACCTTGCCAATAATCATTTGGGAGAATCAGTATGAATCAAATGACAGAGGTGCCAATTCCAAGCAGTGCTATCTCTGAGAACATGTTACAAACTCCAGAGAACTAAGAATGGCATGTTCTCAGAGGAATTCTGCTCAACTCATTGAGAAACAAACTAGCAATAGCCTTAATTGAACCTACATTACTACAACTATCAGCAATTGGTTTTTCCATAGGGACCAACTGCTTAAATGTTCTATATTTTCATGACTTTGAATCCCCCGTACCACCTGAATCTCAATTTTTTGGTTCCAGAATTGGCTGACTATCCTGGTGCCTAGACCTTTCAACTGCTTCTGGACTTACGATTTACCCATGCTCTGATTTGACTTTGGACTCTTACAGGCAAGACTTTGATTTTCTGTTTAGCACTGCTGAGGTGTGTGAGCAATTGCACATTCCAACACTCTGCCTGCTAAAGCCTGAAAATGTTTACAAACTTGAAAGTGCTTGCTTATCCTGCTCTGTGTGTGCTCAACCTGAAACAGGACAAAGCAACATGCTAATTGCTCTGACAGATGACAGCAAGAAGGCAGATCAAGCATCTCTCTTGTGGTTCCTTTAGAAAAGATGAATGGGCAACTCTCGATGTTAAAAAAACAATAGGAAAATATTCTGCTGAACATGGTAGAATTAGTGGCCAATCTCCAGAACTATTGGATCAACTCTTAGTTTCCATTACTGGCAGCAGTTCTGATGCAGGCTTGAAATAACATGGTTTGAAGCCATGTTTAGACAGCACTATGTTGGAGAAAGTTGGATTATAATATTTATATCCATAAGCATCTATCCATCTACATCTAAATACCATGTTTTCCTTTTAATACTGATCAAAGGGTCTCTAACTTCCTGTGCTGAGTATAGGAATCTGACATCCCACTCTCCATTGCAGAGTGTCCATTGCACACAACTCCTTTTGCTAGTGACAACTCGGAGTTCTTTGTGGCTTTAGTTTTAAAGTTATTTAAAAATAGCCAAGTAACCCATATCTCTATGTCACTGCACATCCTTCTTAAGAAATAAGATACCGGTTTCAGGAAATGAGAAAAGCAGCAATTTCCCTACTGGATACTGAAACTTTAGTGTCTACCTCAGAAATGCCAAATGTGAAAAGTTGTAAACAATCCACCATTACCATTAACCTCCGAGATAAACAGTTCAAAACTTACATTCCCTGAAGAAAGAAATAAGTGAACATAATTTTTTTTTAAAGTGCTCTGAAAATCTTTAATACCTAGTGGGTCCTGTTTTTTGGCAACATTTTAGAAGTTAGCACAGGAGTCCACACAGGAACTCGTTGAGTATTTGCGATATTCAAGAACAATGGTACAGTGATACTGTGATACTGTTTACAGATGTGTTCTAGCACAAAAGTGGTCATTTCAAGATTGAACACTAAATTCAAACTTAAAATAGTTTCATACAATTGAAACTTGAAACATTTTGCACATCTCTGGTGGCAAATTTTATTTTGCTGCATTGAGTAAACTTTATGCATTCCATGCTCTTTCCTTTGATCATGAGTATTCCATGTTCTTCCAAATATCTTAGTTGCTGGTCCTAGCTCTTTAAGAAAATTGCCTTTGAAAAAGTATTTTAATTATTTCTCATATTACTTAACTGTGGTTATATTTTTTAGCCTGTTATCTTATTGTTCCTCTTTTACTTTAAAGCAATGTTTGTCCATTGTGAAGTTATGATAGATAACCATACAAATAGAAACCACTCAGGCTATTAAATCTAAGCCTGAATAATGCACGAATCCAAATAACAACTTTCAGATAGCTCTCTGGCTTCAGTGAATTAAATCCAGTGACAAGGAGCTGTCAGCTCTTTGGGTAGTTCGTTTCATTTACAAATTGCTCTTACTATTGAAAGATTTTCGTAACATTTAGTTAAAATTTGTCTTGTAGCTTAAATCTGTTATTCTGTGCCCTGTACTCTGAGATAAAAGAGATCTTGCCTCTCTTCTGCATTTGCACATATTGATGTGTAAACATCTCAGTTCTTTCAAACTTCTCTTTAGTTTTCTAGTCCCCCGAGCTTATCATTAGTCCTGAATGTTTTCTAGTTTTTCTCAATTCTTAAATATGGTTCCCAGGATTAGACATTGTTCCTCATGTGAAATCTGATAACAGAATAAAACAGAAGGATTACCCTATAAAAGGTATACAGGTAGTCCTTGACTTACAACAGTTCATTTAGTGAATGTTACAATGGAACTGAAAGAAGTGATGACCATTTTGCACACAGCCGTTGCAGCATCCTCATAGTCATCCGATCAAAATTTGGATGCATGGCAATTGACTCACGTTTATGATGGTTGCAGTGTCCCGGGGTCATGTGATCATCTTTTGCAACCTTCTGACAAAAAAAGTTAATGGGGAAGCCAGATTCACCTAACAACCATGTTACTAACTTAACAACTGAAGTGATTCATTTAACAACTGGCAAGAAAGGTCGTAAAATGGGCAAAACTCGTGTAACAATTGTCTCATTTAGCAACAGAAATTTTGGGCTCAATTGTGGTTGTAAGTCAAGGGTTACCTCTACTTCCATTGATGCAACCTAAATCAAATATGCATTTTTGTGATCACATCACAGTGTTGGCCCATATTCAGATTTGCAGTTAGCTACTTTTCTATTTTTTTTCCCTTAAGTATTATTAACACATCAGATATTCATCAAATTGTACTTTATTTGTTTCCTAATTGACATTTTTCATTTTTATGTGTAATTTAGTTTTGAAATTTATTTCTATACTATGGTATTAGATCTTCAATATGATTTTGTCTCATTAACACATTGATAATTGTTTTCTATATCTCTTCCAAAACATGGAACATGAATAGAAATATTGAAGAGCATAGGACCTAGGTCCGAATCTTCTGGCACCACATTCAATACTTCTGTTTCAATGAGCATGAAAGTAAAATTTTTGAGCTAATTGTGTAGAATGGAATTGTCATTCCATTCAGCCCACATTTAATCAGCTTGCTAATCAGAATGCCATGAGGTATTTTGTCAAATACTTTGCTGATATGAAGCTTTATTCTGTCAGCATTTCTAGAGTCTGATCAAAATAAGATTAGTCTGGCAAGACTGTTTTTTTTTTTTAAAGTGCTAATTTCTGATGCTTATTACATTACTTTCAAGTTGCTTACAGATAAATCTCTTTATCTTCCTCAGAACCTTCCCACATATCATTGTTATCCTAACTCATCGGTACTTTCCAGCCTCTTCTTTTCCCTTCTTCTGAAGTTAGGAACATTTGCTCTCTTCTACTTTGGCACTTCATCAGTTCTCCAGGATATCTAAAATATAATACATGAGGTTGCAGCCAGACAATCAATTACTTCCTTCAGTTCGCTGGGATGAAATTAATCTATCTCTGGAGATTAATATTTATTCAAAATTGAGAAGTTAATTCAAAATTCTCTCATCATGTTCTAACGAGCTCAAAATTCAGTCTTGCCCTTTTCTTTACCTCCTTGCAACTTCCTAATAGAACACATATTTGTTTGTTGGAGAAAACTGACCCAAAAATAGCTGAGTTTCTGTGTTTTTTCTTTCTTGTTATGCTTATTGCCTTCTTCACTTAATAACAGGTATATCAGTTCTTTACCTTTATTTTGAATATATTTAATAATTGTTAATTCTTGTTAATTTTAATATTCCTTGTTAAGCTCTTTTTTTGTTTGCTTTTCCTTTCCAGTTCAGGGCTATTGTCTATATACTTTTCCTTTATAATCTGACTTCTTTCCATCATTTGTATATGTCCTATTTATTTTAAATCTTGACCATTCAAAGGGAGGAGTAATTTGTATTTGAATGTCCTAAAATCTCAATTTATATCAATTTGGTAATTATGTAATGTATACAAATATAGTCCTTGGCAATAAAATTTTGATTTCTCTGCTTCTGAGAGAAATGGTACTAAATGGTTTAGAGCCTTCTCTATGTAAAATACTATGTGATGTAAAGGATTTATCTTCAAATTCAGCTCTAAGTTGAATATGGTTGTTTTTCTTTGTTTTTTGTTGAATTGCAGTGTCAGTTTTCAGTGGACATCAAAATTCCAGCTTCTATGTCAAATCCAGCATTAGCCCAGATAACCAGTTCTTAATCAGTGGGTCAAGTGACCAGTGTGCCTATATCTGGAAGGTAAGCAGTGTTGGCTCTGACCACAACATCACTATGTTATTTCTATGTTCATTTTGCTCAGGAAAGATGGATATGTAGGCACAGAGGGAAGATAATAAGATTCATTGAAGCATGTTTCCAGCATACTGTGTTTAAAGTACACAGCTGTCAAATCTGAATACAAGTCCAGACATAAAGCAGAGCTAGGTTCCTGCCTCTACCTTCTCTGTATTTCTAGTTGCTGATCTTAATCTGGTTTTAATAGGCCTTTAAAAATCTCTTTTCAGTTCTGTTTTTCAGCAACTACAACAAGCTGAAAGTTCTTGCTTTATATTTAACAAGAGTCTATACAAAGTTTAATAGTCATAATTGTTTTTATTTTTTTAAGCTAATCATTTCCCAAGGTTTATAAACTCTATCACAATTAGGTTTCTTTCACTTCTCCTATCTGCATGACTCTCAATTTCCAGCAGTTAAGATTTAATTATGATAATTCAATCAGAATTATTACTAACATTTGCCAGTATCAGCTGGCAGCTCAGAAACTTAGTTAACATGCCAAGCTTTCTGTGGAGAGATGCATATGTTTCAGTGTAATTTCCTCATCCAGTGACACATTAGGGCATTTCAGATTAACCCATGTAATATAAAATAAGCAAAATTAAGTGCTTTATATTAAATTAGATTTCTAAAATAATCCAATATGATTAAAAAACTCATTTAAACAAGTAGCTTTTTTCTTTAATTTTAGAACAACCTCCTTTTGTTTTGCAGTTGATTCTGTTGACTTAGTATTCAGGAAGCCTAACTGAGTGCCCCTTAAACATTTTGTAAGAACCCTGAGAAATTGCTCTCTCAACATTTGTGATTCCTTAGGTGTCTTGAATATTAAGATTATTATTAACATCAAATATTAAAATTTAAATGGCTCTAGGATTATTTCATCACCACCTAGTTCAGGGGTGGGATTCTACCGTTCAGGCCGAACCGGTAGTTCCGTTTGGCCCGGTTCAGGCAAATCAGTTCTTCTGGTGACAGGTTTTGGCCCGTCCACCTGCCCCTGTGCTATTCTTACCTTTTATTCCCTTGTTTGAAGGCCAGCTGATTGGCGTGGCAGCGTGCATTGCCGTGCCTCAGCTGTTTTTCCTTACCGCGGCTCCAGGAAGAAGTAAGGTTTCTTGCTAGCTTTGAATGAAATGTGCACGCGCAGCAAACCAGTTGTTAAACCAGTAGAATAGCAATAGCACTGTATATACCGCCTATCAGGGCTTGCAACCCTCTCTAAGCGGTTTACAATGTCAGCATATTGC
>JANHJO010009123.1:32532-49035 GCA_032468235.1 Pseudoxyrhopus heterurus | reverse complement strand
AGCCAAACTGCTGATCTGCAAGTCTGCAGAGTAGTCTGCAGTACTGCATTCTAACCACTGCGCCACCGCAGCTCCTTTGCATTATGCTAACCAATTAGTTTATTCAGTATACCATAATTAAATAATAGATACCCTCATGTCCATGCTTGGTCCAGGTTTATAGATAAAAGCAATGCCATGGTGTGTTTTGTTTGGCTAACTTAGAATACGGTACTATAAATCCAGCCCATGTGATAAATTGTTATATTTTGCGTATTGGCAAATAAGACAATAGCAATTTATTCCACAAAGTATAGTTAAGCATACCATAACTTTCTGTAATGTAGTTATTGAAACTTTGCCCAAATGGGAAAGATATGGGTGAAGTAAAGTGCTGAGTTAAGATGTTTAGAAAAGAGAGTCTTTTCTAAAGTCTTTCCAGTATCTCTAGCTGGTGACCTCCAGTGAGCAAATTCACGGAAGAGTCTCCACCAACTTCTTTATGGCTGAATGGAAAGTCTTCAAAGACCTAATAAAGCCTAAAGACCGAAAGTCTCCCAAGCCTGCTTAAGTTTATAAGCTACTTAAATAATTAAGGCAACAATCCCCAAACTCTTCAGCTCATTAACCCTTCATGAGATTTCAGATTGTTCATCAACCCCAAACATTTATTATATAAAAACAAGATAAATAAATACTACTTTAATATTATTACAAATAATAACATCAATTGTTTGGATAATCCAATCAATTCTTGGAGGTCAATAGTCATGTTGGAGAACCCTGAATTAAGAAAGGTGAAACAATATTATTTCTTAAAGAGATTGCAACACTGAAAAAAAATCTTATGAGAAAATAAATGTTTATATTTTCAATGGAAAAGAGCCCAGTATGCATAAAAACAAATTGTGGCATATATTATATTTATTTCTGCTTCCTAGTTTTACTTATGTATCCCATGTCATGTCCATATTTTTAAAGTTTCAATTCTAAGTGGTTTTAAATTGGAGAAAACTAACATTAATTTGATACTCAGAATGTGTGGTTGCATTCAGTTGAAGAAAGAGTTTGTTATAGCTGAAGACAGCTCATAATATTAATAAGGTCTGAGACTGGAGTTTGACTTGTAATTCTACTGCTTTGCTTCCATTATTTCATTAAGATTTTCATACTTAATATTTTTTAAAGTTTTGTAAGATTTGAATACCTTTTAACCAACTTAACCAAGATTCCCAGCATTTATTTATTAAATTTATTTGCTGCCTATCTTACTGTGGGGCTACTCTAGATGGCTTATAACAATAAATAATAATAATACAATAAGCCAGAATTGAGAAGACAGTGACAGATAATAAATGCCTCCTCTGCAAAGAAGCTGAAGGAACAGTGGGCCACTTGGTTAGCTACTGGAGCAATTGGAGCACCATTGGAACACCTTGGCATTGACAAATTCACCACCAGTCAATTGCAAAAGGCAGGTTTATTTTGAACAGTTTACATCCTGAGACAATATCTGTCACACCATCAAACATCCACATCCGCCTATCCCAGGTCCTGGGAAGGACTCAATAGGTGGACAAAAATGCCAAATCCGGCCAGAACATTTGGCTGAATATGTGGTGAACCATTATTATATACATAATAATTTGAACCATAAGAGGTTTATAGACAATCAGGCATCGCAAATACTCTAGACTAGACTGATCAAACTAATGAATATTTCTGCATGGAGTAAAGCAGATCAAGTAATTTATTTGGTATCTTCTCAGCTTATAGACAACTGATTACACATTAACTATTATTACTTTGGTGTGTTCAGCTGAAATATGTGGATATTTGTAGATGGCACATATCAATTTGTGCTATAAACTTCTCTCTATAAATTTCTATCCTATGCCATAATATTTAATTGCATTAGTAAACATGTGATGTGTGATCAAGGTTTTTATCTGAGAAGTGTATAAGAATGGCAGAAATTCTCTGAGGTATAAGTATTCATTCAAAAATCCTTTTATTGAGGCAAAGATCAAGCCATGACTATGTGCTTATATTTATATAACCCAGCAAAATTGGTTGATTTTAATCTGTGGTTAGTTTTTTTTTCTCAATTCAGTCTATCATGCAAATCATATCAATATAACTAATATATGGTTCACTAAAACCAGCTATATTATTTCATTAAAACATGTTAACACTATCCAAACTTAATATAGTGCATGAAACAGCTAGCAAAAGGCTTGGAGTGGGGTGGGGTGGGGGGAATTTGAGTTTTTCTTCCAACAGGCCAAGGTTACAATACAAAAAACAGCAGGGTTTCAATCATATTGTTGTGGTCTCTATCTTAGCTTTTTAACTCCCTCCCTGTGGACACCCCTGCAATATTGTAGGCACAGTTGTCAGCTCAACTCATTGTACTCTGGAGAGGCATCATTGCTTTGAAAGAATATTGACTTCCTTGTAGATTATCCACATTTCAATCTCAGGTGAAAAATCACTTAGGGGATGGCAAGTAGACAATACTGGAAGCAAATGTATTTCTCTACATATGTTTGCCTCTCTCCCATTTTATTTAGTTCCTTGTTGTTTTTACACATCAATTCACCAAATTATATTAGTAGGTAGCAAAGGATTACTCATCTTTAGCAGAAGGTGTGTTTACACTGAATATATCTGAAGTTTAAAACCTGTTTCACAAAAAACATAAAACAGCTAATCAGGAGGCACACTGCATGTTCATGAACTTTGAAAGTACCATTTAAAGGAAAAAAAGAATCATTTAACAGTTTGATATACTGAATGTTGCACATTTTATTCAACAAATACTTTTCTAAACAGTGATAATCTATGATTAATTGAATCTTTACTTCAAGATAAAACATAAAATGCAAACAGGAAAATTATATTCATTCTAATAATACCAATGGAATAGAATAATTAAAAGATTAACACAATACGATAACATTAGAACACTAAAACATTTCTATAAAAACCTTAATTATTGGAACTATAGACTAAATAGTGGCCTCTGAATGCCATAAAAATGTAAACAAAGACAGTCTACATATACACCTTATAAAGTTATAGAGTATTACTTCATTCCGCTTAGTGTCATCTATATGTCAAGATTCAATAATGCTTAATGTTACATTTCAAGTATGCAGATGCAGGGTCAGGAAAATTTAAACTTTTGAATCATTTGATAATTTTTGAATTCTGGCCTTGATTACATTAGTTTGGATACCTTGCTCTTTTGCAGGCAAAATCAAACCTTCAATTTTTCTTTTTAATGTTTAATATTTCAGTTGTAAACTATTGTAAGCTTTAATCTTTATCTCCCAGTTGTTTGTAGAAATTGACCATGTCATAATTTTCTTTGCTAGCATTCATGTTTTTATTACATCATTTTGATATTTATTTTTTGTTTCCTGTACATTTATATGTACAATATACATTAAGGTATATTAAGTACCTGCACATTAAAAAAATCAAATTTTTAACTGCATCAGTGCTTGTTCTTTGCCATCTTTTATGTAATCAGACAATGCACACTTTTCTCTTTTGACAGTTGGACCTAAAGTGAATTTCTGCCTTCATTTCTGTGAAGTAGGTATAATCTATCAGTATTGGTACAGGGATGTAATATATACTGAATAGTGATCAGTTTTCTTGTTTTTTGGTCCAAACTGTCCAGTTCAGCTTGTGTTCAATTAATCATTGCAGTGGGTATGGCCCAGGAGTTGGTAGCTTTGATGATGTTTCTGCTGTTCAGTTTTGTCTTTAGCACTTTTCTCATTTTTTGGATGTATTATGTACTAATTTTTTTAACTTGTCCATGCTTGATGTTATCCAACTGCAAGCTGCCCAAATACTCGTAGGTTTCATCCTGTTGGTTCCTGATGGTTTGGTCATTTGACATTTCAATCCCATTATAGTTCGATGATTTTATCCTGCTTTATTGCTACTGCAGCACCCTTCTCTACGCCAAATTCCTTTGCTATATTTGTGCTAAAATCCTTACAGTATTTTTCAGTGACTGAATGTCTGATTTTCCATAAGAGTTCAGATCATCCATACAAAGCAACTGTGAGATTTTATTAGCATTTTTGCTGTTTGATATCCAATAGTTATTGATTGATTCGATTTGTATATTGTAGCTTCCAATCTCCCAAATATGACCTAGGCGGTTTATTATTTCAAAGACTAATATTCCAATGTAGTAATATTTCATCTGCCTGCTACCTTCACTGATGCCTATTCTAAGCTCCCATAACAATGTTTAACAGTAATTTATTTTTTCTCCTTTTGTTCATATTGAAATTTTTTCAGAAAGATTTCTATGGTCTGATTCCTTTATGTTTGTACAAGTGTATTTTTTCTTTATGTATAGTGTAACACTTTCATCCTTTCTATTTGATCTTTTCTTTTTGAACAAATTGTAGGATCTCAATCCTACGTTCCAATCATAGTATTATCCATTAAGCTTCAGTGACATCTGTTATATTGTATTTGTCTTCTCCAGTTTGAATCTCTAGTTTTCCCTCTTTGCTTCCCATAATCTCTGCGGGAAGAGCACATAGCTCAGGTAGAAATGTCAGAGGTTTTGAGCAGAACCACCTGTGGACATCTCCTTTATAGAAATTTACAAAACTCTGAATCTCCACAGTGATGTCTAACTTCTCCCTTTGTATTTTGCTTTTTAGGACCCACTCCTTGACTATTGGTCCTGGATGGAGTTGCACTGCCCCAAACAGACCTAGTGTGCGATCTGAGTATTTTCCTGGACTCACAACTCTTGCTCAAGGAGGAAGTGGCAGGTATGGCTAGGAGATCCTTTGCTCAACTTCATGTTGTGTGCCAGTTATGCCCTTTCCTGGATCGAGAAGCCCTTCTTTCAGTCACTCACTATTGCACTGTTCATCTCCTGTATGGACTACTGCAATGTGCTCTACATAGTGCTACCTTAAAAAGTATCCAGAAGCCATAAGTGGTACAGAATGCAATGGCATGAGCATTCTGGGTGCTTCTTGAGTTTTCATGTAACACCTCTACTATGCAAGCTGCATTTGGTACCCGTTTCCTTCCAAGTCCAATTCAAGTTGTTGGATATCATCTTTAAAGCTCTTTAGGGCAGGGAACCAAATTACCTGAGGAACCATCTCATCACAATTACATCTACCCAACTCACTTAGGCAGGGAGGGTATATTGCAGATCCCATTGATTAAAGAATTTCAACTAGCAGGATCCAGGAAGAGACCCTTCTTTGCCATTGGCCCTGCTTTTTAGAACACTTTACTCCTAGACATGAAGACTCTTAAAACCTATCTCTGCCAATTGGCATGGGGATAAAAAGTGATATGTGATCATGGGGTAGTTGGTGATTTGAGGGCACTCCATCCACATTTTTAAATCTGTAATATTTTAATTTTGACTTTGTTCTTAACTCCATTGTGTGTGTGTGTGTGTGTGTGTAATTGTAAACTGCCCAGAGTCACTTGGTGAGATGGGCGGTGTAGAAATTGAATAAATAAATAAAATAATTGGTGTTGGGCTTTTGCCACTGACTTTTTAGTAATTTAATACCCTCCTAATGAAACTATCAAAGTACCTATGAACCATTTCCTTCCCAGTGTTTGTTAACATATATCCTGTGTTTTCCCAAGAGTTCTTCACTAAGATAACATATGTCACTGTCAGAACACAAACACTTTTTTGGCAATATTATCTTTGTAGCCAGTTGTTAACTTTCAGAATCTGTTGTTCTTTTTGTACCAAGTCAGTTCTAAATATTTTAAAAAAAATCCCTATGTGTTCATGGTTTATTTTTTTGTGTACCACGTTGATCTGTATGCTACATTAATCATTTAAAAAAATAAAGGAAGTTTTCTTCATCTTCCTGCCCAAGAGCGTGTAGAGATTAGAAGTCCTTGATAACTAAGGTCAAAACTTTCTCCGCACATTATCTTGTCCTCAGCTCCATGACTTCTTAGGGACACTCCAGGATTTTCACATATATAAGTCTATTATAATATCTGTGTCCAAGAGCTATGCAAATTAGCTCTTTCCAAAAAAAAAGAGCCATAATGAATCAATGGAATTTACATATCATTTATTTAACTGTTGTTCATTAATTATGGTATTAAATTCTGGTATGACATTAGGTTAAACTACTCTAAGCCTACGTATCTGGAATTCAAAATGTACAGTATATTTCAGTTTCTCAGAAAGGTTACATGTGTGCAAATAAGGAATAAGGAAGCAAATATTGAAAAAAGCATGGCAGATAAAAGTAAACCTGATTTCTTTTTTACACACATTGAACAAGATCTATGTCAGAATTTAAAAAAAAATTAAGAGAGATTCTATGGGTTAGAACATCAAATAAAAGTAGCATTGTCTGCTTGTAGATTTTTTAAAAATACACTTTGCCTCTCTGTTTTGAACAGAGTCCCAGTGATAACACTGTGGTCTCTTGTTTAAAAGGAGAAGTAAAGCTGGGAGACACAATGAAAGGCAATCAGTCTTCAACAGAGCTTCAACACGCTGGACCTGGAACAAAATGTCCTAATACATCTCAAAACAAATCAGCCTCGTTTCTATAAACACTGACTGGTTGTAACAGGTGAGATTTCTCTCCAGTTAAGTGAATGCTTTATTAATTAAAAACAAGGAAGCAGCAGCGTTTGGATTAGCATCAAAGAAGCAACATTGGTGGCTTTTAAGATTCGTATTGTAAACATGAGGTTTTATAAAAACTGCAGACATTAATGCCCTTTGATTACAGACTTGTCACATTTTTGAAGGACATGGGAGCTAGGAGAAAAATGCAAAGCAAACATAAAGATTCTGAGATGAGACAAATCTGTTAGAAAAATAACGTATGGATGTCTGTCATTTCTCCCATAATCAACCAACTCTCAATCTGTTTTGGCAGAGGAGGACAAAAGAGTCTTAAGAGCTGACCTTGAGGAATATCTATCTAGCTTATTGCTGATAATTGTTATGTTGTTTATGCTTTTTCCCCGATATCTGTAATAAAACTAATTTATAAAAGAATGGTCTCTTGAACTTCTGTCTGTTGAGTTTGAATAAGAGTCAGGATGAAGCCTGACAAGAGATTGGAACTAGATTTCTTGAACTCTGTTTTTGAAACAAAATGTTTACTTTTGTGGAGAACTGGATGGCATTAACAGAAATGATGATGATTTATTAATTGGATTTTTACTCTGCCCTTCCACCAAAAATGAGTGTCAAGTTGTTAATTACTGTAAAATTCAAATAAGGGGATCTACAACATTTAGATATATTTGGCTCTTTCAGAGAAGGAAGAAACCAAGTGATATAGTGCTTCAGGCATTGGACCAAGATCAGGCTTTTTTTTCTGGCCTCATTCATTCAAGTTCACTGGTTGACCTTTGGCTATTCACTGTCTCTCACCCAGGCTACATCACTGGGGAAAACTGGAGGACAAAATGCTATATACATCTAAAGGAAAGGTAAAGAATCAATCAATTAATCAACCAATCAATCAAATTGTGCACTTAAGTCATAAGAATGCTTAAACTAAGAACTAATCAGTTATTTATTTGTTCTATCTTCTATTTTTATATCATGGCATGATCTAGCCTGTCTTTGACTAATCTGTCAAAGATTACTAGTCTTTGTAGGCTTTTGACAGAATCTACAATAATTAATCTTATAAGCCTTTCTAGCAGCCATTTTCAGTGAAAAAGTGAGGTAGGAATCTGTGTGTGTGTGTGTTTAGTTTTCAGTGAATCCTGTTCATATTGCAGTAGAGCTTATTCTACTGCAGTGTAACTTTTTTGACCTGAAATATATGTTAATCAGTTCAGACAAAAACAATTTTAATAATAGTCTGTCAAATTTGACTGAAAACAGAGATGCAGTTCTTTTAAAAGTTTGAGTTATGATTAATTCAATAAACAAACAACTAGAAAGCAGAACCAAAGGAGAAAACATTTCTTTTTTAAAAAAAAAAAGCAATTACCATTCTTGTTGGTTTCCTTCAGAAATCTTGGTCACAATATATTTTTTTAAAAATCCAACCTAGGATGTTTCTAACAGAATAATTGAGTTAGAAGGGACCTTGAAGGTCTTCTAGTCCAACCCCCTGCTCAAGCAGAAAACCCTATACCATTTCAGAGAAATGGTTGTCCAATCTCTTCTTAAAAACTTCCAGTGTTGGAGCTTCCATAACTTCTGGAGGCAAGCCATTCCACTGATTAATTGTTCTGTCAGGAAAGTTGCTTTGAAGAATAGGTAGACCCTCTCTTCTCTGTGGCAGCCCCTTAGATATTGAAATACTGCTATCACATCACCTCTAGTGTTTATTTTCATTAAATTAGACATACCCCATTCCTGCAACTGTTCTTTGTATATTTTAGTTTTTAAATGTGAGATGAGACCACATCAATCTGTTATGAACAGTTAAATATCCATTAAGCCTTCAATTTATTTAATCTGCAAGAAAATACATTCTGCAAGTACTTGAATTTCTTGTTCAGTATTGCAAATGGAATTTTATAAATAAATCCAGTGAGAGAGAACACTTATTTAAATAGCACTAAGACTGTAGCTGCATATGGCCCTTTTGGCTAGAAAATCAGATTTGGAAGACTGAAGAAAGGTAATTGTTATGATTGTTGTTATTTGGCTATGTGCAAACCCTTATTGTAACTGCATATTAACCAATGAAGAATTAAAATATTATAGACAGAATTTTAAAAGTCTTTCTAAAGAATGGTAAAATACTGTCAAAAAGCAATATTCCAATATCTGTAATATCAAATTAAATATACAGAGTTGTCTTTGGAGATTGTAATTATCTGTGGTAACACAAAGCAATGCAAATAAGAAAAGGCCACATCCTGAACAAAAAGTGGAGTTAAGTAATTGATAAGCTGTTATTTTTAAAATCTTTTTAAAACCATAGCCCAAGCCTACAACTTTTCAAACTAGAATCCCAGAGAAGGGCACACACATACATTACTTTTAAATTATTAAGTGTTATTAGTTGTTACTCTTATTAAGACTGAAGTCAGGAATGCTATATTTACATATATTAACTTTTCACCAGGAGCCAAAGCAGCATACATCATTCTTTCCTTTTATCTATCTTCTTTATCTTTACAACAGTCCTATGAGGTAAGTTAGACTGAAAAATAATGACAACCTCAACTTTTTCCACTAATTAATCTTATTAAACTATAGAGATATAATGGCTAAAGGCCACAGAGTTTAGTGCATGGCGATTGTGTGGACATATGCTTACCTCATCTCTGTAAAAAAAACCTGTGTTTTTCTAAAGACATACTAGCAATTTCTTTGATTATATTTATCTGGCTTATCCATTCCTGTCTTCTGCTTTCCTCAGTCTTCTCAAGCATAATATTTTTTCTAGGCCATTACTTGCTCGTATCACATGCCCAAGGTATGCTTGCTGATCTTTGCCTCAAGGAGCAATCAGTTTTTATTTGTTCCAGTACTTATGGGTTCTTCTTGCAATCCTTGTTAGTCTTAACGACTTCTAGAATCATAATTAGTACACGACTATCTTTTTTCATTCCTTGTCAGTGTCCCATTTTCACATTGTGCATTACTTCTGGAAAGTAAATATTACAATCTTTGTAGTCTGTGAAATGTTCTTATTCTTCACGATCTTGTTTGTCTTTCTTGCTGGAATTAATCTTTTCTTTACTTCTCTACTACCTGTCTCTCTTTATTCTTGAGTCCTAGAAAACCAAGTTACCTACCGGTTACATCTACACCAACTATGAGTTTACCAAGCATGCAAGTTTATACCACCTTAGTCTTCACAATATTTAATAATAACCCAGATTTCTCACTTCCTATTTTTACTTCCATTGTGAGCTCTTAATTTTCTCTACTTTAGCAAAGTAATAACATCTGCATATCTCAGTTTTCTAGTGTTTTAATCTCCAGTTTTGATTCCAATTATTTCTTCCTATCCTGCCATTCTTATAATATCTTTGCAGTACTTCCTTTCCTATTTTGAATTTTGTTTTTCCAAATTCACAAGTTAAGGAAACAGATTGAGGGATCCCTCAGCTTTGTTTGCCCTCTTCCAAACATCACACACCAAGAAAAGAAGCAACCCCCAATTATTCTCCCTAATGTACAGTGGGGCAAATCTGGATTAACAGGATGGGAAAAAATTAAGTAAGTTAAATAGAACAGTCATTAAAAACTCTGGGATCCTTTAAGAATCACGCTGATTTTCCTCATTGTATGTCCTGAGAACTCCCCATAAAGTCCTAGACCCAAAAGAAAGGTGTGGTCTCATAGGAAGAAATGCAACCCCATGGACAAAAAAAGCTGCCATCCCTGACTCGATATAATTAAGTGTCTAACATTTTGAGATGCAACCTTAAGAGATGTCACTTAAATAATGTAAACTGTATCAAGCAAGTTTTTTTTTCTCATATGTCACTGGACTGCACTCAGGAAACAAAATATATAAACAATTAGATTGCTGAGTTTGATGTTGAGCCCTGGTGGTGCAATAATTAGAATTCAATACTGCAGGCTAACTCTACCCACAGCCTGAAGTTCGATTCTGATGCGGCTCGAGGTTGACTCAGCCTTCCATCCTTCCGAAGTTGATAAAATGAGTATCCAGATTGTTGGGGGAATATATACAGCAGTATACAAGTCTGAATGCTATTGGGTTTCAGTTTCATAATTACTATATTTTCTTAACTTACTGTTTAAGACAAAAAGCAGAGAGAGAGAGGTGGATTGAGCTTGTAAAAAACTATCTGTAGGACAGAAAGCCAACCCAACATATCAAGCTAGGATAGAGAGAAAAAACCAGTATGTTGTGAAAGCTCTCCTTTAGGACAGTAACTGATCAATTTCATACAGCAAACTAATTTTGGTTTAATGGTTCTCCTTAAAAAAACATCATAAAGTATGTAGCAATTTCTGTCAACAAATATGCTTATATCACTCATGTAAAATTGTACTTATTGTAGATCCTCTATCTGCTAAACCATTTGAGGTTAGCTGTCACAAAGAAAATGTTAAAAACAAAATGCTAAAAATGAATACATGACAAAGCTAGAGAAAGTTGATCTGGCCTATTTTGGTTATTATTATGTAATGACAAAATGTTCTTACTATATTTACCAGAGAGATATTAAAGCCAGCCTTAATTAAAACATTTCCTTTTTTTCTGTAACCCATATTCTATTAAAAGAACCATTAAAAGGAATTTGCTACCTGAATTATTAGGGCAATTGCAATTGCATTTTCAAAGCAATACATTCGGAGATTAAAAATTACAGTTATTACAAAGTTATGCATGTGTTCTTGGTGGCATTTCTAAAATAAAACTTAAGTGGTAATTGTTAAATAATATAAATGCTTCACCAGATTGGACTTTTACAAAGACATCTTCTATTCCTCTAAAATGGTAGTACATCAAATTATTAGGATTTATAATCTATAGATTTAAGAGAAATAGTATTGGTTAAATATGAGTGATTTTAGAATAGAAAAAAAAGCCCAGGTCTTGGCCTTTTTAAACAATCCATTCACTGGCAATATTTATTCAGTGGCAGAATCACATGAAATACAAATGACAACAGGTGAAGGCAGCAAAGCCAAGGTTACAAATCAAAACGCAAACTGAAGAGATTATTGGAGAGGATTAACAAAGCAAGGCTGTACTTAACTGAGCAATTCTATATTCTAATTATATTGGATGTGAGCAGAGTGATATAGTCCACTCTGCTAGCAGAATTGCCATAGTATCATCTATTCATTCATTCTGCAGGAGGGTAGAAAATGTACAGTACAGAAAATCAGAAGATGACATTAAAATAACAGATATGCACTAGACTAAGCACCATCATTACAGTGCTAGTGTCAAGGTTCCAGCACTCCATCTCACCCCATATGTGGGAGTTAAATTGGGAGCTAGAGCATCTGAAGGTAAAAATCTCAATCATGCTAACCTCTAAAACTCAAAAACACTTACCATCGTCATCATCACCATCATCATCAAATATTGGAGAAAGAAGGATTGGCTCTAAACGCCACTGGATCTGAGGATAAATTTCAGTCTCACATTGAGAAAAGGCAATCAAGTATCTAAACCTAAAGAGGTTTCATTCCAACATGCATTAGTCTCAAATTTATTATTCATCCCCCCCCAACAGTTTGAGCCAAGGAACTTGACACCATCTGTAAATCATAATGCAACTAAACAATTCAGACCATTACTCCAATTGGGATAGGCAGCTATGACTCAAGGATATCTCCAGAAAGGTTTGACATGGAGGAATATTTTTTTAAGGATATGTTTATTCCATGTTCTGTCTCCCCAAAACTTTGCCTCGTGTTGTCAGTTTTGTAGCATAACTACGCAAATAAAGCTGATCTGTTGTTTTGACTTGACTCCTGTAGCTTGCTTACCCGAGACAAGCTGTGATATTTGATAGCATACCCGATAAGATTATGAGTCTTGATTTACACATGTTGCTGGGAAAATTTACTGGGAATTCTGGGTAGTCAGTCTACGATTTAATCAAAGCATTTTATTGTGCTTTTCAATGCAGCATTAATATTTCGCCTGCTTTTTGAGAGCTAGTCTGATGTGCTAACACTACTCAGATAACTGCTGGTGGTATAGTTGAAATGATGCCCTAGCCATGCAGGAATGCTATTTCTCATAAGTTTTCCTCCATTACCAGCATCCCTTGTTAAAAGACAGGGGACATCAGATTTAAATTTTACAAATCAACGAATATTTAATGTGTGTTACAGTATTGATATTACAGAATACATT
The DNA here is from genome assembly GCA_032468235.1 of Pseudoxyrhopus heterurus. Lineage (NCBI taxonomy): Eukaryota > Metazoa > Chordata > Lepidosauria > Squamata > Pseudoxyrhopus > Pseudoxyrhopus heterurus. The sequence continues at coordinate 36,226 of JANHJO010009123.1, read as the reverse complement.
AGGCAATTTATTGTTGATGGAAGTGGGCTTGACTCTCATTCACGCTGATTAGCTTTGCTAAGTTTTAGTAATCCTTTTAAAATACTTGTATTTTATAAGCTGTTGTTTGCAGATAAAGTCTTATTTAATACATATAATACAATTTAAAAATAAGTGATGAACTAAAGGCAAAAGAAATAGGGATTTAAAAAAATAGTTTCCTCTGATATACCGTATTTGTTTCCCCCACCCCTCATTGCATCCATACAGACTCTGTACTCTTTGACTTTTATGAATTAGTTCTTAGAAATAATACAAATTTCACCAATAGTACGCGAAGTGCCATTCCTGCATTAAGATAAAGAAAGGGTAAAAACCATCTGTTTCAGGCCCATAATATCTATCTGCATTTAATATCTGCATTGTGTTAGCACTGATCTTTCTTTTCACTGAAGAAACAAAGTATCAATATAAAACATTACAAAATTACAATACAATATTCAAAAGAAAAACTAAACTAGGCCAAAACCAACAGCAAATGAAAAAAAAAATGGGAAAGTTAATCTAGGATATTCTAAAAATAAGCACAATCAATATTTAATTTAAAAAAAACAACTGATTTTCACCATGTGCATTTCCAAACATATTTTCTCAAAAGGATTGTGTTGTTTGGATTGTGTTATGATGTCGGTCTGTCGGTCTGTCTGTCTGTCTGTCTGTCTGTCTGTCTGTCTGTCTGTCTATCTAATCTATCTAATCTATCTACCTACCTACCCTACCTACCTACCTACCTATCCATTCTTTGAACCATCAGATGAACTGGAACTTTTGGGGAATATAAAGAGGAGCAGACAATTACAATCTGGTATATAGAGACTGTATACTGAGATACAGATCACAACAGATCACCAAGGAATCCTCCTATGCCCTATGCTGGGTTATAGTTGAAACTGACTGCAGCAACTGCACTCAGACAAGTAGCACACAGGACAATGGCTTCTAGAGCCTTTGGCCAATCTGCTGAAGGCTTTGCTAGATATATTGGGAAGATGTTTGTGGAGACCTTGGTATGCAACACTTTTTATTAAATGAAATGGGCTTTGTTTTAAATTATTCTATATCTCTGATTCAGCATTATGGCTCTGGGTGATATTGCACATAGACAAAAAAAAAATGAATTGTTTTGAACCATTATTTTTATTAGATTTTTATCCCACATCTATCTATCTGTCTGTTTACCTATCTAGCTAGCTAAAGGTAGCAAACATTTCTAATTCTTCCACTTCCTATTTTCCCTACAACAACTCAGGAAATGGATTGAGAAAAAGGCTCTCTAGTCAGCTTTTATGAATAAGGGAAACCTAGAACACATTAAGTCTCCTGATTTCTAGGCTAGTCCTTAACTTACTACATCAAACTGGATTCACTGAAGAAAATATATACCCATCCAGTTTAAAATACAGTAAAGCATATACATTGAAAAGATTAAAATATATCAAAACATATAAACTAATAGCCATCATACTTGACTGGTATTATAATATGTCAATTGCCATGATTAATCAAAATGTTTTGGTAGGGGCCTGAATTTGAACAAGCTGGATAACTATTTATGTTGCAGGCATGAGAAACGGGTCTCGGTCTCTCTCCCCCTCTCTGTAGGTGTGTGTGTGTGTCCAACTCCCCCCTTGAATTCCACTAACCCTTATTTAATGCCTAACAGGTGCTAACCATTAGTTCAGAATATTCCTGCACATAGGCATGAGTAGCATTATTACATCAATTTAATTGGACCTTCATATGTGGACCTGATCTTTCCCATCTGTTAAATCCTGAGTTCTTTTATGTCTTTTTAGGGGGGAAAAACCACAGCTGTGTCCACAGTTCAGCTCTGCAATAACTGATATCCCATCCAGTGGTGGGATTCAAATTTTTTTACTACCGGTTCTGTGGGCGTGGCTTGGCGGGCTTGGCTATGTGGTCAGCCAATCAGGGTGGTATTTGCTGGTTCTCTGAATTATCGTTACCGGTTCTCCAGAACCTGTCGGAACTGGCTGAATAGCACCTCTGATCCCATCCCATCCATGTTGGAAGTACCATTGCCCAGGGGATGCCTGTTTGAGGGCTCCTTTCACGTCCCCATTAATGTGTTCACTGAAGTGGTACCTATTTATCTATTCTAGTTTGCATGCTTTCAAAGTGCTAGATGGGCAGGAGCTGGAGCAAATTATGGGAGCTCACCCAGCAGCACTCGGATCTTGAATGCGAACTCGCACATTGTCAACTCAGCATTTTAATCACATGACCCACCACACTCCTTTTAAGAACTGCTATGAACTGGTGTCAGTGTTGAATCACATAGGCTTGAGAAATCACTAAGCAGAAATTTTAGATACATACCCACTAAATAGAGCAGGGAAACTCACATGACAAAGACAGACTGGATTTCACCAGTAAATTAAGAGGAAAACAATGAAAGAAAACATTAAGATTAATGGCAATTAAGTTTGAGATATTTAGTGGATCTACATACTTTTCAGACTAAATCCCTTGACAAAATGGCACTGACCTTTTACTATAGTCATTTCTTCAAGGTGAAGCTTGAGGATTTAGCATGAAAACTCTGATAAAATAAATGAATTGACTTAAAGAGATACTGTACAGCTTTTTCAGTTTTGGAAAGTTACATTAAGAAGAGTTCCATTAGTGCAACTTCATTGTGATCTGTTGAATAACAGAATATAACCCTGATTGTGTTCTTAATGGATATAGCCCAAGTTAGAATCTAAAACAGAGTAAATATATAAAGCAAGATATACTTTTTAAATTCATGATATATTGTATTGGCTCTGCAGGAATTTTATCTTTCACTTTCTCCAAACAATATTGATATAGATTGTATCTTCCACATGAGTTGAGATTATATCTTCCAATTCTCAACCAAGATGCGGAGCAAAGTGGAACCATCCCATCATTTAAGATGCTGAATGGAGTGTGAGATTAAATCTCAAAAAATAAATGTCAGTAAAGCTTGTCAGAAATAAACCACTGCAAGATACAAAAACATTGTGCACACGTGGCAACATCATCACACAAATGCCACCAAGGGTACATCTTAGTATCTGATACAAATACATATGCCATTCTCACGATTATGTCAACGTTGATTTATTTATAGGGTTTTTACAGGCCACTGCAAAAACCAATTCCAAGATGCCTACAGCTTCCCAAATCTGTAAATTAAAATTAAAAATGGAGAAATAATCACATAACATTATTTACGTTCTGTCATTTAATCCCCTTAACGGACACCTATGGTTGCATAACACATTTAGCTCTTACAGTTCTATTGTAAAACATTCAGATGGTTGGTCTCTGTTTCCCTTTTCTTCTCCATGTTTTAGGCTGCTACATGGCAGCGTGGAGCTTGCACGACCGTCCTTTTGGAGCCCAGATACGGTAGTCTTACCCCTTTCCTTGCTTTTTTTTTTTTTTACTTTGAGCCTTTGGAAGCAGAGAAATCCGGCGAAGTCAGAGGTGGGGTAACCCTGGCAGAGTTCCCACGGGGCATTGTAGCCAGCTTTAAGCGAACTGTAGTTTACTCAAATAACCCAAGGTCTAAACCAGGGGTCTTCAACCTTGGCAACTTTAAGACTTGTGAACTACAACTCCCAGAATTCTGGGAGTTGTAGTTCACAAGTCTTAAAGTTGCCAA
>JANHJO010009120.1:6290-29238 GCA_032468235.1 Pseudoxyrhopus heterurus | reverse complement strand
GTTCTCATTTTACCGACCTCAGAAGGATGGAAGGCTGAGTCAACCTTGGAGCTGGTGGGATTCGATCAGCCAGACTGTTGATCTGCAGTACTGTGTTCTAACCACTTGAGCCACCTAAGCTCAAGGAGAGAAGCAACCTGGAGTTAAGGGAAAACTTCCTAATGGTGAGAACAATTAACCAGTGGAACAACTTGACTTCAGAAGTTCTGGGTGCTTCATCACTGGAGGTTTTTAAGAAGAGACTGGACAGTAGACAGCCAGTTCTCTCAAATTCTATGGTCTCTTGTTTGAGCAGAGGGTTGGACTAGAAGACCTCCAAGGTGCCTTCCAGCTCTATTCTGACTGACTGATTACCAAAGTACCCCATTGTAATTTGGATTAGAGAAACAGAATTTGGGGAAGAAGCTCTTTTCAGGAGAGAAATACGTTGTGTATCAAGAATTAAATATTACTTCATGCCCCTAATTCTCAACTGTAACTGTCCCAAGCCTAGAACCATCTCAGGGATTGGAGCACTATACAAATTGATAAATAAAACGAATTTAAACATTCATTTAAATATTTCAGGCTTTCTCTATCTCATTTATTTATAATCTTCTTCTACCATTGCATCCCTGAAGCCCAATGGAATATTTTCAGGCTTCCTGCAAAGATTAAAAAATGGGGAAAAGAAATTAACAGAGCGGCCTTGAACACAAGATGAGGAGCATATAAATTTAATAATAATAACTAATTGGCCTAAGCTCCCAAGAAGACAGCTTGGAGAGAAGGTAGGGTATTCTTAAATTGTATAATTGTGATGTTAAATATTATGAATGAAATTTTGTACATTCACATGTTTGGTAGAATATGTAAATTTATTTCAATTGCCTTAAAGGCACACTCAGAGACCTTACTTAGGAAGCTTGTGAACAGATTTGCACTGGCACAAAGCCAGTGCCAAAAACAAAAGGATAAGCCACAGCCTATCAAAGCTCCTGGGAGATTAAGATCCAGCGTGCAACTGAAAAGCGAATTGCCAGAGCAATAGATTTTTGGGCAATGGAGCCTTATTTTCAAGAAGTTTCTTCTGAATAGCTTAATGTCTAATGAGCATTGCTAGAACCCAAAGGCTCTAGTTTATAAGGCCTCAATTCTGGACAAGCAATGCTAGTAATTAGAAAGGTATTAATACTTGACTCTGGACTTGGTTTCTGATTGACCTTTATTGCTAATACTTGGGCTCTGTCTTGGGAATCTGACTTTGCCTGTTGCTAAGACTTCTATTTCAACTTCATGTTTGAACTTTAGATTTGATATATTTTAGCATTTCATCTGTTTAATAGCTCAGATACAGAGGTGATTAAAACCTTTTATTTCTCGTGCATTGAACTGTAAGTCTATTTCAGCTTACTTTCCATACTAAAGTGCAAAAAACAAAATCCAGTGTGCGTATTTATATGTGGGTTTGATGCGTTTTTAGCATATGCATTTATAAATCCATCATATCTAAATGCATACACATATGACACATTTTATTATAAAATGTGCATTTCTAAAGGTCTTAGGATATTTCTTCTAAACCAAAAAATGAATTAAGTAGTTGCAGGAAATTATGGAACACATGCTGAAAAATGGTGCTATTAATATTGGAAGGGATGTATTGAACTGATATGGATTGCTGTCATTTTATAAAAAATTTGCTAAGACCTATGATTGCAAGTAAATGGAAATGAATTCGCAAGACCCTGCATGTAGCACCTGAAGATTACATTCCAATTCACCTTAATCCTGGAGTATTTACAGGTAAGATCAATCGTGGTTCATAAAGACCGAACTCCCCCAGCATCCCAATGCCATAGAGCCAACCCATTCATTACAAAGCAGTGCCATTCACAGGTGCCTATAAACCAGCAAACTCTTGTTTGCTCACCAGATTCTTCAGCACATGGTGCACTCACTTTTCTTGGATGTGGAAAAATAGTGATACTCTCTAGTTTCACACTGCAGAATTTTTTTTTGGCACAAATGATTACAACTATATATACAAGCCAAAGACAAACCATATAGTATTGTTATTTATTTAACATTGTAATTAACATTGTAATTAAATGACATTCTTGGAAGTATCCCACATGCAGCTGTATTGCCCAAATTCTGCCATGCAGTTGCAGCATCGGCGGCAGAATAGTGAAGGGGAAAGGCTGATGGAGGAATGATTTCACCAATGACTCCGAAGTCTGAATGTCAGAGATTGCAAAAGTTGGTAACCAGAATTGACCCCAATAAGCAGCTGCTGGGGCTGCCAGAGAGGGGCGGAATGGCTTCCTCTGGGAGTCAGGGTCCCCTGAGATTATAGGAATAGTGAATGCCTAAGGTGAGAGCATAGGAATTGTTTGTGTAAATATTGGAGTGGATGTCCAGTACCATCCTCTCTGAATGAGAGTCAGGAACAAGGTGTGTGTGTGTGTGTGTGTTTGCTTGCACCCTAAGCCAAGTTGGCCAGTGAGACAGACCAGACCTGGAGTGGGATACATTGGATGTGAATGGGGATAGAGATGAGGAAGAACTCCCTCTGGCACTAAGAATCAATGCTGAAGTGCCACTGGAGCATCTCTCCTTGCCTACAGAGTGATTGAGTTGCAGTGGATGGTTGAATAATTGGTTGAGGGAAGGGCAGGACCTCTGCCTCAGAGGAGAGGAATACCAAAGCTGAAAAGGGAGTCTCAGGGAGGGTTTATTGAAAAGGTGATGAGCATGAGGCATCTAGATGGGACTCAAATGGTAGGTTGTTGCAGAGGAAGATATTACTGATGCTTAAGACCAGTGGCATATTCTGGCCCTCTGAATTCACATCTAGCAGTCCCTTGGAAGCCCAGGTCTTGGTTACTGCAGAAGAATAGTAGGAGTAGGAGTAGGAGTAAGAATAGGATAGGATTGGATAGGATAGGATTGGACACACAAGGAATTTGTCTCCGGTGCATAAGCTGTCAGTATACATACAAGCAACAAAGTGATAAATCATAAATCATCAGATACAAACACAAATCATAATATACAAACAACAAACGACAAACAATCCTTCCATCAAAGCAACCCACTGCTATCAAACAGAAGAGGATTATTACCAAAGGCCTAAATTCCTTGAAGGTGCCATTGAGAATGTTTGTGATTGGTAGAGTGTTTTCTTTGAATTATATTTATTCAACAGGTTCAAACTCCAAGAGTGCAAAGAGAAATATCCCCAACGAATGCTCAGTGACATTATTATCTACTGTATGGACTAAGTGACTTCCAAAAATATTGCAAGGTATTGTTATGTGGGTTAAGTTCTGTTGTCAGGAGGACTTTTTCATTTGCCTGTTATGATATGGAGCCTGTGTTTTATTCCCTGGAAAGTATGACTCTGACTTTGCTATCCATGTGTGAAGGGTAATAATAAAAACCCTCCCCAAACATAAATAATAAATGAAACTTCTTATTGCATAATAATCTGCTGAGGAGCTGGAAGATTATTGGCCATAGACTTGAAGTTTAATGCTGCACAATAGCACATTATTGCCAGGGTGATTTAAGAAGAGCCAGAATGTTAATTATTCTGGTAACATCTATTCATTTTCAGGAACAAATCCAAATGGACTAGGGACATTTTTTTAAAGCAAGAGCATCTCATAATTTAAAATTACCCTGTCCATTGCCTGAGGCTGCACATTTCCCAGCATTTATATAATCAAAGAAATATTCATAATGTGAGATAGATGTGTGTAGTGATTTATGACAGCCTCTCAGAACAAAAAAAGTGTTTCTTGATGGAGCAGAAACACATCCTGAAGTTATTTCCCGAAAACCAATCATTTTCATTGCTTAGCTTTGTAATAAATACTGTTGCAGAGGGTTGGACTAGAAGATCTTCAAGGCCCTTTCCAGCCCTATGATTCTATAACATATAGACATTAACCAAAATACATGTCTTACCTCTTTTTTCCAACAGTAGAAAATTAATACAATTAATATTCTAGTTTGTGATAAAAAAAAAAGTATTAGATTAAAAGCACAATGTGATCTAATATGTCATGTTTTATATTTTGAATGATGGAGAAATTTCTCTGAGAAATTTATGTTCAATTTCCTGTCTTACAAGTAGTGTCAATTAAATAAATGGGTACTTGGAACCAGGAAATTGCAAACTTTGGCCACATGACTAAAATTCTGGTCAAAAACAATGTTTGTACAAGAGAAGGCAAAGCTGCACTCAGAAGCTTGAGTTTTTCATTTTATGATGGGATATAGTAAGCGGTGGATCCCCAGGAGGGAGGGGTTGCATTCCAGAGGAGTAAGAGACAACTCAGTCCAGATGTTATGTATAAGAGAAAAAGGATGAAAACAGCCCTTCCCCAGCAATTTGTTGAGTATACTATATATGCAGATAGACTGCTCCGTTTAGCAAGGTTTTGTCTCTTGGAATGGAAGAATAAAAGAACTACGCTTGGAAGAATCTCCATGTGTCCTTTTTGGTCATCCCCCCCGCCCCACACACAAATCTTTCTCATATTTCCCAACACTCAAGCACAACACAGATTAGAAATTCACTGACATTTGTATTACCTCAATATTGTGCCAGCTCTCTTACCAACATACCTGTTGCGGTTGAGGCAATCTTTAGGAAGCTAATAACCACACGAGATGCCAGAGACAGTATTCCTTAATCATAGATCAGTTTATTTAGAATAATAGTTATAGGAAAGTCCTCCTGAGGGTCTCTCGGGTGTGCAGGCACAGACCGGCATGTCTGTCCTGCAGAGCACATGTCCAGGAACCAAGGAAAAAGCAGCTTAAGATGGGTGAGGGGTCTGCTTATATGCATATGTGTGGACCCCTCCCTCTTATAGGTAGGACCAGTAGAATCGGTCTAACAGGTTCAGCACCTTTAGTGCTGCTACCTGGAGGCAGATGCAAATAAGGCTAGCATCGTATATCACATAGTCATGTGACAATACCTGCATTTCCTACCTTTAGTTTGGAGGTCCTTTTATTTCTGTTTGTTTAAAGGTGAGCTGAACTATTTTATGATTATGAGTTCTGCAATAGCAATGCTTTATATCACACAGTGGATGTAGCTACATTCAAATGAAAGTGAACTGGAGCTTCCCACAATAAGAGGATTAAGGCCAGGCTAGTAGAGCAGATTCTACCCTTCTTCTTTAAATTACATTTATTAATCACTTATTTATTTCTAATCCTTCCAATATTAGAAAATATTTGGATAAGTTACAGGGTTACTGAGAAATTAAAATTTCTTTTTTTTCTTTTTTGAACAAAGTATAATTTAAAAAAAAAAACAAGAAAAATACCCCCTTTTGCAGAATACAATGTTATTAAAATGTCTCAGAGAAGATTGGCTTTGCATAGCACTGAAAAGTCATTAAGAGAGGCAGCAGGTTTTTCTTATGAGGAAGGCATTTCATAAGCAAGCCTATGTAAGTGAGAAGGGCTTCTCTCTCAAGCAACTGATCACATTAACATAATAAGGGTGTCTGGATAAAGCCTTTGGATGATGAACAAAGAAAATAATAAGGTACATGACAGAGGAAATATTCCTTGAGTTATTGTGGTCCCAAGCAGTTAACCCAATTCATGTACCCTATTCAAGGATAATACCTACAGAGCTTTTATCAAAATGGGCAGTACGATGACTTAGTGGTTAAGATGCTGGGTCTGTTGGCTGGAAAGCCAATAGCCCATGTTTGAGACCCGAATGTTGCACGATGAGGCGAGCTCCTGCCCTCACTCTAGCTCCTGTCTACTTAGAAATTCGAAAGCACATACATGTGAGTAAATAGATACCACTTTGGTGGGAAAGATAACAGCGCTCTGTGATGTCATGCTGGCCACAGATCTTGGAAACGTCTTCACACAGCACTGGCTCAACATCCCTTGAAACAGAGATGAGTACCACCCTCTATACTTGGCAACAATTAGTGGAGTAAAAACCGCAGGGACTCCTTTTATCAAAATAAATGTTCATGAGACTGCTCCAAAAAGCTCAAATTTTTCATACAGAACCTAACATGTTTATTTATTGCAACTAATTTTTATTTGCCTTCTTTCCAAGATTAAAAAGAGAACAATCAAAAATGCAACAATAAGGGCCAGTCTAGTCCAACTTTCTTTGATCCTGCACTAACCCATCAAAAGTTTCTAATGAGCCCACAAGCAAAATATTTTAGCATCAGCCTCCTAATGTTTCCCAGCAACTGGTGCCAGAAACAATATATAATAATTATCACTGGCAACCTTATTTTCAATAAGTGACCTTATCTTCTCTGTATTTAATTCTCTATTAAAATCATCCCAGTTGGTGGTTGTCATTGTATCTTATTTCCAAACCTGGATAACCTCCTAATGTGTAACCAACTCTGAGAATTGCACAGATAGCATTGTCTTTGCAGAAATTCCAAGGAATTGAAATCCATACTTCCAGTGCATGTTTAGGCAGGAGAAAAGACTCTTTTATAATAGCCTCTCTCCTAATATAGGAAAAGAGGTGAAGTTTTTCTGTCTATCCAGTTTCTTCATGCATACCTTTATTCCTATGTATTATATGATAGTCTTATTCATTTTTCCCTAAAAGGCTTAAACAATGAAAAAAGAACTAAAAAAATGAAACATTTAATGAGAGAAATTTAGCTGCCTTATTATCTACAAATTGAAATTCATAGCACTAACCCATTTAATTCATTCATATTTATTCATCCATTATCCATTTTGCTAAAATGAAATTAACTTATTAACCCTGCTTAAATACATAATACAGAAACACAATTATTTGGAATGATAAAAAGTGTTACATCACTCACACATTTGCAGAATGAAGATAGGGAATTAGCAGAGGAGTGCAGTGTTACTAAACTGAGAGTTCTACAATGACCAAAAACTCAATAAATTATAAGTTATCTACAGACTGGTAAGCATTCTAAGACTAAAAAAAAAATAGATAGGTATGCAATTTATTAATATGTCTCCTGCTTCTGGTTTCAATTATACACTCTCGCATACAGTTGTTTTGGAAATTAGTAGTTTACTCAAGACCAAGGAAATAAAGCAGACAGGAAATGCAAACCAAAACGGTCTCTGAAAAAAGCTTGCCGGAAGTGTTTTGCTTATAACCAGAGTACACAGAATAGTCCAACTCCAGTCCAGAGTTCCAAAATCCAGGTCAGGGCTGTTAGCCAGTTTAGAGATCAGAATTAAATGAGCAAAATCCACACAAATATTATGCAAGAACTAGAGATAAGACAGCCGAATCCAACAGGGGATCACAGGTCAGGGATACCTCTTAAATCATGCTTTATCCTATTGCCTTTGCTTGGCAAGAAGCCTTTTTGCTCTACTTTTTGCTCTACTCACAGAGCCTAACGTCATCCTCATCTGACTGCTCCAGCTGTTGAAATGGTGCCTGCTTCAGGTGATTTTTTTTTGGCTTTGTGCCTCCTAAGGCTGACATTCCACAGATTCTGCTGGAGCAGCTTCTTTTATTTCAAATTCAGACTCACCGTCTGAGTTTTGGGACATACAATATGAGCCCTATCACATATGAGCAGATAGGAAATCTAGGTCAACACTCTACAGCTGGTAACTTCCAGGTCCTATTTGGGAATTCTGGAATTTATTAGAATCCCAGCACATCTGGATGGTGCTAAATTATTTCACACTGATCTGTATTTGAGACCACAAAGGTAGTTAGCAGTAAAGTGACAAAGATTTTGAAACCTATTGTTCATTAAGAAAAGTACTTCCAATCTATATATAAAATTGCTGGCATAAAAATAATGTGGAATTACATGGAACATATTATAACAATAGCAACAGCACAAACTATATACTGCTTCACAATGCTTTACAGCCCTCTCTAAGTGGTTTACAGAGTCAGCATACAATTTGGGTCTTCATTTTACCAATCTCGGAAGAATGGAAAACCTGAGTCAATCTTGAGATGGTGAGAATCAGTCAGCAGAATTAGCCTGCAATACTGCATTCTAACCACTGCACCACCACGGCCCTAGAGAAACAATAAAAGTATAATCCTCTTCAAACTCTCAAAAAATGAATCCCTGATCTCAGAATGTTTTCATTATCTCCATGTATGTATGTATGTATGTATGCATGTTTTAAAATGATGTTATGCTGCTCAATTATAGGACCATGGGCAATTTACACAATAAAATACATTAAAATATTTTTTTTTAAATTCCTATCTATTAAATTACTTAAAATCTGTCTGTGGTGTGCCACCCAGAGTTACTTTCAATGAGATGGTGGTTACATAAATTTAATTAATACATAAACTCCATACTATAATTTTTTACGAACAGAATTATTCATTTTTTTTGTTAAAATCATTTTTCTCAAAACAAAACAAAATAAACAAACCTTATTTTTTAATAGATAAAATGCCACAACTTTCATAGGCATAAATTGAAGTTGCTTTTGATTATAAATCCGGTGTCAGTTCTTATTTTTTTAAAAAATAAGAATTAATAAAAGGATTCTGATTGCTATATATCTTGGTTTAAACAAAATCAGAATATTTACAGTCATGGGCATACTGTTTTACACTGTTGCAATTCCAAAGTTTACCCTGCACTTCAATTTGTGTTTGCCAATGTTTGCTGACCCACAGGCATCCTCTGAGTATGTCCACAACACCCACCAGCAGTGGATTCTGAATTAGGTCACAGTGCAATATCCTCCAAATAAATAATAAATAAATTTCATTTACTTTCATTCCCGTGTGCTTGGAGGTTTCTTCTTTATATAGCCCTATTGGTTGTTGGTTTTTTTTAATCCTTTCAAGGAGTCGGTGGCAAAGAACATTGTAAATAATATAAATGAATGCCCTGGTGGCTGCGTGGTGATAGAGTAAAAACCTTTCTGAATGAAGAAGGATGATGAGATTGGGGAGTGAAGGAGATCAGCCGTAAAATGCAACTAGAAAGATTTGGAAGCAGCAACCTCTGTGGGAGGGTATCATGGTAGATTGCAAATGAGATATCTGATCTGTTTTCAGATGGAAGTAAAACACCGGAGTTGGAGAGCAGAGGGTAGGATGAGAATTTCTCCCAAGGAGAAAAACTTCCCTGAGTTGTATGAGGGCAAATATTGTTGCAATATGGATAAGGGGAACGGAAAAGATTAAATGAACTGAGAAAGGAGAATAATTAAAGTTACTAATTTCAGGAACAACATTGGAAACAATGAGTATGAGCTCCAACCTTCTGAGACTTCAGACTCTTTGCTTCTCTTTCTTGCCATTATAACTTGCTACTCTCCCTCTCTTGGAAACATCAAGCTAGATTAGATTATAAATTAAAATGCAGACAAATAGGCATAAAGAGACAGTAAAAAGAATAGGTAGTTGAAGGTACCTTGCTTAAGAATTCTCCAAATCCTGAAATTATAAGGCTGCTCTAATTCCCTGATTAACTGAGACACAGTCTTGGTTTCTCCTGCCAATTTACATTATAATTTGCAACCTTCTAAAGCCCTCATGCGCCATCATGCATCTTTAATTTCCCATCTCTCACAAACCACTTTTTCAAGGTCAAAATAGTCCTGTAGACTTTACACCAAGATTCAATTTCTTTGATTACTTCAACTACAGTCTTACAAGTAGCTATTTTCATCAGTCAACCTAGTTGAATCTGGCTTCCTGTCTTTCAGGTAGGACTCTTGTTCACACCCTGGCAATGCTGTGGATTAAACCTACGACTTAACTTTTCTATCTTTGTCAAAGCAGAGAAAGAATTCATTGCTGCATAAAGGGCATTGCTTGCAATAACATTCTTGGCTTTACAGAATGGACAAGGCTAGCACAGAAAGTAAATGAGGAGCACCTTGCTATATTGCAAGCAGTCATAATGAACAATGTCCTGTGAGTGCCAGGAATAAAGGGAAGAGATGGAAATATATAATGATATAATTTTTTTTTAATCCGGGAAGGTAGGAGGGAAAAAAGCAGAAGAATTCAAAGTGACTTTGAAAACAATAGAATGCCATTATAACTCTACCTTCTGACTTAAGTTGACTTAAGCTGATTCTGATTGAGTTGAAGTGGGCAACCCGGTAAAACACAACCTGCAAACAGGAAATGTAGAAATAGCAATAGCACTTAGGCTTATACACTGCTTCGCAGTGCTTTACAGCCCTCTCTAAGCTGTTTACAGAGTCAGCATATTGCCCCCAACAAAATGGCTCCTCATTTTACCAACCTTGGAAGGATGGAAGGCTGAGTCAACCTTGAGCTGGTGAGAATCGAACGAATTGAACTCCTGGCAATGTGAGCAGAGTTAGCCTGCAATACTGCCTTCTCGAAATTGGACCCAAACAGGAAAAGGCAATTATTTTAAAGCATTTCAAAATCCACCTGCATCTATTCTGTGACATACTCAGTGAGTTGGAGTGTTTTTTGTTTCCTCTGCCTTTCATCCAGCCAAGCTGTTCAGCTACTATCAATCAACCTGATGGCTAACAGCCCCACAGAGCTCAATGGACAAGCCAGTTTATCAGCACTAATTAGCTCTTAAGTGCTGTTTAACGGATTGTGCTCTTCCACAGATCACGCACTGCGGAACAAGGAAGAACATATGCATGTTCATTATATCCAAGAAGAAAGAAAGATCAGCCCTTTGTCTAAATTGTCCAGGAGGGATTTTTTTCTCACCACTATCTTGTAAGTTTCCTGAAGTGTCATCACCATGTTGCAGATGATATAGTTCCATATTTATCACAGCTGCCCAAATGACCAAAGCTACAGGGTACATATTGAATTTGCTCAGCTTTTTAAAAACAATCCTGCCAAGGATGTGTGGGATTACTAACACTGAGTTTAAAATATAAATCTAAGATACAAGCACCTTTTAATTTGATTTGTTTCTCCATGTCCCAATATAATTATAGTTAGAATACTTTTCATGAAATGCAGCGACGGCCAGTTATGATTACTTCAAATCAGATCAGAAAAATAGTGCGTAGGACCTGTTGTAAGGTAATAAGCTTTTTTCCGTGGCTGGATTCTAATTCCCTAACTCTATAAACGTATTTCTACTCTAAAGGTTGCATTGCATTATTTAGCCACTAAAGGTATTTGATGCATATTTGGCTGTGTGCAGTATCCCTCCATTGGTCCCCATTTTAGAATTTTAGTTTCTTCTAAATCTTTGCACTTTTCCAATGTCTTAGCTTCTCTGAAGACTGCTGATTGGTCTTTTATGTAAGAATAATCCTTAGAGAAAATGCACTACTCAGTGTAAAACTCTATGTGTGTGTGTGTCTCCTAGCTGCATTCATTGCCATCCTGCCCAATATCAGCTATTCACCCAGATGACCCCTAAGGGTTCTTTGCAATCATTAATTCACCCCTGTGTTCAAAGGGTTTTCTCACTCTAAGATAAATTAAATCTCCAGACATAGTTAATATTCATCTGAATATTAGTTGCCTGCGAGGTGAAGATATGTAATTCATATATTATTTCTATTTTAATCTACCCAATTTCAGAATTCTCAGGGTGGATTATAAAGCTATTAAAATAGAATCAAAGGGAATAAAATCATGTTTTAAAAGGCATTAAAGCACTGATAGATAATAAATGCCATATCCCTAAATATTGTGCATGTTGACAATCTCAGAATGCTTGAAAAAGACAATGCCTAGCAAAAGAGATATATGTCTTACCCTGGTTCAGAAAGCATAATAGTGCTATTCCCAGGCTGTTCTCCTTATTTATTATTATTTCAATTTTGATGTCACCTGATTCCACAGTGACTTTGGCTGGCTTACAATTATGAATTAAAAAAAATGTAAATGAAAACAACATATATCAGAGAATGATCTATCAGAGGGAAACATATATCAGAGAGAAGGAATGCAGCTGATTGGAATATAGGACCTAAAAACCCAAAGGGACGCAACCACCATCCTAACCCAAGGCCTAGGTGAACATTCTAAAGATTGGGAGCAGTATTGATTTCTGAGTGAATGTCATTCCATGAGGTTGGAGCCATCATGGAGAAGCATGGTCCCTGGATCACACAAGGTGACACTGCTTCATTAATGGGAATCCAGAGCATGCTCCCTGTAATTGACTTCACCACATACAGAAAGTTTTTCCTTCAAGTAACCAGGCGATACACCATTAAGAGCTTTATAAGTGATAACCAACACCTTGAATTGCACCCAGAAGACAACTGGCAGTCAGGGCAGCTGCCAAAACTGTCAGAGATGTGCGTATGCTATCACACACCCATCACTGCCCATGACACTGCCTTCTGGATCAGCTGTAGCTTCTGTGGTCTGCTATTGGTCTTCAATAGCAGCTCCATATAGAGTATTAGAGTGGCCCAAAGCATGAATATCTAAAGGGCCTCCTCTTGGTCTAGGAATGGGCACAACTAGCACATCAGATCAACCTGTACAAAGGCCCTCTTGACTACAGCTGCCACCTGCTAGTTTCCCAGTTTCCCATTAAAGGAAAAATATGGACTACCCCAAACTAGAGAGTAAGGGTTATAAAACAAACAAAAGTAATCTCAGTTGTCAGAGACTGAGATATATAAGTGGGTATCATCAACACATTAGCTTTTGAGAAGCAACATCCCATAACTTGTTTCCCAGAGCGAAGAGAGCCTTTCTCCAAAAGTGGGGGATTAGGCTCCTTCAACATCTCCATCAGAGACAGCTTTTCCCCCAATACCTACTCTTTCCATTTTTAAATGGAAGCTTTAACCCCTCTCTTTATTATTCATTTCTCTCCGGCCTTTTTCTAGGTGGAAATTTTATATCAATTCCACTAAATATTCAAGGCTATTCCAATGGCATAAGATACCCTAGAGCACATAAGGAGGCTGTGGCTGGCAGTCATTATTGAACTCCAACTCCCATAAACTCCAACCATTCTGGAAAATGAGAAAAATTCTGGACACTGATCTCTCCATACCATTTTCTAGTTATTAAGGAAAAAGAGATCACATTGCTACCAAATATAGCAATTTAATTAGAACCCTTCAACTTAATCTAGAGCAGGGCTGTCAAACTTGCAGCCTGTGGCCTAGATGCATCATGCGCTGGCCCACTCCCATGCCCAGTTTAGCAAAGGAAAAAAGTCATGATACATCACATGATGACATCCGTGATATGAGTTTGACACGCCTAATCTAGAGTGGGTTTGATTAATTTAATGAAATGTTAGGGAGGTTTGGCACCACCTATGAATTATTTTTATTGATAATGTTTGATTACCTGTTGAAATAGATTTAAGAATTTATCCTATAAACAGTTCCAAGTCTCAATTCCAAATCTCAAGTCTTCTTTCCATATTTTAAAAGATTTTAAAATTGTATTTGATTTTAAATGATGGGGGTAGTTGTGATTCTTTGAAAACATTAATGTTCTTGATTGTCATGAATTTCTGAAGATATTATTGCATTTGTCTCATTTGAAAATAAGTTAAAATTGGTGTTAAATTCTTCTCCAGAATATGTTCAGAAGGAATATATTTTCCATCCGTAAATAAGATCTTTAATACCTATTGCATTATGCTCACTAAACAAATTTTCTAGGTTGAGATCAATAGAAAATTCTGTGCACTCGTCAGAATAAACCAGAGGTGAGCATTTTTTAAAATCCAAATGCCCTACATTGTATTACAAAAATAGGTCCCCAAGGGCTGGAAGGGCATATAATAAAGTGATATATGGTTGAGGAAAAAGTTTATGGTTAAGGTGTGGGATCGTGGTCCTCACTCTGTAGCCCATATAGTGCTTAAGGAGATGCAAAATGCTTTGAGTGAATTTCATAATTTCGGTAGACCAAATTTATTGGGTAAACCTAAACATTCTTCTATCACTCAATTAATTAGACCTCCTCTCTGCTTCTCTGCGAAAGACAATTTCCCACTAGTAACTAGTAGCATCCTTATAGCATGAACAAGCATCACTGATTCAAAATCTCTTCCACTTAGTAAGGAAATAAAAGCAAAGAGTTTGCCAACTGCCACTACTATATACTGAAATAACAAAAATAATGATGGCTGGGTAACTCTTCATTCGTTTCCTCAGTTTGGTAGAAGAGGACTGTTTGTCTTACTGTTTGCAGTGCTGTGTACCTTAACAATTTTGAAAATGTCAGCATCCTGCAAAATATCCCTGGGCTAATTTGATCCCAAGTTCTCTTATCTTGTCAGATATTGTGTCCTTAATTTGCATACCCACTAAACAATCGGGATCACTTAATTCTCATAAAATGTGCATTTAAAAAAAAAGCCATTTGTCTTCTAAAGAATCTTGGTTGCTACATGTGGAAAAATTGCAATTATTTTAATGAGTTTTTACCAGGCAATATCAGAGTAGCGGGTGACATACGAGGGAATGATAACTGCACATTCATTGTTGGTTCAAGCATTTGCTCAGCATATTAAGGAAGCAAAAATACATTTAACAAGTATAAAGACATCCAAATGAGCTACTTAGAAATGATATTATTTCAATTTTGTGCTGAAGAAACAGATTTTATTATGCTACATTTTAGGATGAGATTGTATTTTAACACATTTAAATCTAGCATGCTTCTGCAGGTCACAAAGTGACCAACTACCAGAGAGATTCCCAAAGATTAATTTTCTCCTTAGAATGTGCGCATTTCTGGCACAGAAATAATTAACAACAATACTGAGACCAGTATTTTAAAGTTGCGGCCAATTATGACTGGAGGGAGAGAGAGAAAGGGGGGAAAGAGGCTCATCACTTCTTAAAATTGATCTATGCGGTATGCTTTTAACAGCAGCTTGATATACCAGAGTTTCTGGTATAGAGATAAACATTGGATGAATCATTTTTGTTCCTTAGGTAGATTTGAAAGCCTAACAGCTGAAATGAAAACACCGAGTAACATTAAGCAGTAGTGGACGAGACAATACTTTAATATTCATTCTTATATTCAAAGAATCATGGTCTTTAAAAACATTAATACCTGCATATATTAAAAATACAAATATGCCTTCCGATGCTTTGGAGAATAGGTTGACCCCTTTTCCTTGTGGCAGCCCCTCAAATATTGGAATACTGCTATAATGTCACCCCTAGTCCTTCTTTTCATTAAACATATTTAACACATACTTATTTCTTGTAACCGTTCTTCATACTTTTTAGCCTCCAGTCCCCAAATCCTCTTTGTTGTTGTTCTCTGCACTCTTTCTAGAGTCTCAACTGTCAGTATTAGAATTTTTATTTTTTATATATATTTTTATATTGTGGCACCCCAAACTGGATGCAATATTCCAAGTGTGATCTTACCAAAGCATTATGAAGTAGTACTAACACTTTACGCAATGTTGATTCTATCTCTCTGTTAATGCAGCCTGGGACTATGTTGGCTTTTTCTGGCAGCTGCAACACACTGCTGGTTCATATTTAAGTGATTAGACTGTGTCTTCTTAATTCCTTTCACCCTTGACATCATGTATTTAAGGATAATATGTCACTTTTCTCAAAAGTTCCAATCACTGTCAGATCTTTAACCATTTTCTCTCTCTTTGAAAGTATTAGGTTCAGAATAGCAGATGTCCTTATTTCTTTTCTTCTTTCCATCCAAGTACTGGCTCACCTTAGCTTTTCAAAATTATCCAAAAATGGCGATGTGTAACATATAAACTTCCCAGTCTAACCTATAATCCTGATATTCTCTAATGTTTTTCCGCTCAAATATTAATCAGACAAATTCTGCCTTGGATTTCAAACTCAGATCAAGTCAACCCTGCTTAAAAGCCTACAACTTTGCCTTGAAATCCAGATAACTTATTATGTAGATGTACTATACATGGAAATACAAACTTTTTCTGAGAATTTTTGTTCCTCCTACAAAATTTCTCCCCACCCCTCCAAGAAGACACAATCACCAGTTACAAATATCCCTACTTCCTTCTATTGGCAAGCACTTTGCAAAACACAAAAGCTCTTTGTAAAACGTAAGTTTGATAAATATGGGTTGTGTCTGGTTGCCCTGTCTTATTGCAGAAACAGGATTCAATGGCTCTTTCATCTCTGTATCTAAAACCATTTTTATAACACCTCTTGGAACATTTTATTCAGAATCATTAAACTTTAAACTAATTTCTGATCCTGCTGTTTTAAACAGCATGCAGTAATAAAAATTAAACTTCACCACCCACAGCAATTAATAGCACACCATTTTATTGCAGCTCATTCATCTGATAGGAATGCTGCTCTCAAAATCACACTTCAGATAGTGCAAGGAGTAACTGTAAAACTGTTTGTTTCCTATTTTTGTATTCATTCAATACCCTTTTTTTCCTTCTGTTCAATCGTAACTGATTCTTGGAGACTGCCTGCACATGTTCTTGCATTTTCTTGGCAAGGTTTTTCAAAAGTGGTTTGCCATTGCCTCCTTCCTAGGGCTGAAAAAAAGTGACTAGCCCAGGATCAACCAGCTGGCTTCATAACTAAGGTGGGACTAAAACTCACAGTCTCTTGGTTTCTAGCCTAATACATCAACGACTCTCTCATTCAGTACTAGAGCTTTCCAAATTGTGCTTGGTAGGCCTGTATATGTTTTGTTGTAAATCTGTTGCATCCTAAATTCCCCAAATAAAAAATAAATGTATATTTTATATATCTTTCAACTAAGAACTGTGTAACAAATTTCAAAGCAATGCACAAGTGATAACTCTGTTCCAGTATGCAGCTTTATTTAGAAAGTTGCACATGAAAATTTCCCTTATTTTTGCCTTAAAATACAAGTCAAACAACATTCTCCAGCATCTCTAAAACTTCTAATATCATGTTCATATGTAAACATAAGAAAATGATTTCTTTATAATGTAGATGTAAAGTCTCCTTTCAGTTAAATTCAGATATCCTATGTATTTTTCCTGGGAAATAGTATGGAGGTGATTTGCAATGATGCAAATAGTTGCTTTAGAATTGATTCTGGATCTAATGATCATACATATATAAGGTAAAGGTTCCCCTTGCACATACGTGCTAGTTGTTCCCAACTCTAGGGGGCAGTGCTCATCTCCGTTTCAAAGCCAAAGAGCCAGCACTGTCCGAAGATGTCTCCGTGGTCATGTGGCCGGCATGACTAAACACCAAAGGTGCACAGAATGTTATTACCTTCCCATCCTAGACCAAGCAAAATCCACAAACCTAGGGAATTCCTGGAAGATTGGCACTCAGACAAATTATCCATTAATAAAAGTGTAGAGATAAATTACACCTTTCAAAAGAGATATAAAAAAATCTAAAAAATAAACAGGAAGACCAGAACAGATCTCTTACAGCAGCCAATGCCCAGATAAGCAGGGATTAAGACCAGACAAAGCAATAAACAATACCATAATAAAGGAACTAACAAGGAAAAAAACCCACAGTTCCACTAATGCTGGCAGGGCAAGGTGCTATATATAAGCTGAGAATGAATCCTATACTCACTAACACTGTTGATGTTACCCAGTTGATTAATGAAACATTCGCAATCAAACAATAAAATCAGGGAGCATGAAGGACTCCATATTCCCGATATTTTTAGCATCATGAAGCAAATAGCCTGGGAGGAGGAGTAAATGGATAAAATTTAGTTAAATGCCTTTATAACTCAACTGTCTTAGGCAATGACTGAAATTTGCTAGAATTCTTCTAAGGCAGGGGTGTCAATTTTATTGAGGCTGCATTAGGGTTGTGGGGCTGGGATGGGCGTGGCCAGGGTGGGTGTAGTCAGCTCAACGCCACTTGTGTTGGGATGCCTGTGGTGGCCTGAGCGCTCTGCCAGTGAAAACAGGCTCCCGGACTCCATTTTTGGCTGTGACAGCCTCCTGCAACCCTCTACCAATGAAAACAGAGCTCGGGCAGGTCACCTGTGGCCCTCGCATGCTCCATTTTCAGCTGTGATGGCCTCCTGCAACCCTCTGCCAGTGAAAAGGGAGCTCAGAAGGGGCATGGGTGGCCCTCCCGAGCTCAGGTTTTGCTGGCAGAAGCACCATGGGCCAGTCCTTTGCTGTTTCCAGGCAGCCCCATGGGCCAGATCTAAACACCCTGCGGGCCAGATCAGGGCCTCAGGCCTTGAGTTTGACACCCCGGTTCTAAGGTCTCAGGCAATGTGTGTGTTTGCCTATGACAGGAGCAAGGGCTAGCTCTATTATCAGGCAAGTGTCACATATAGGTACTGAAAATACTAGAAAAGAGCTGTGAGTGTCACAAGATTGCTTAGAGCTCTTTTAGCAATATGCTGGTCAAGTGAGAAGGAAGATACTATGTCAGTGGTAATTATCATAATGGTAAAAAAAAAACCTTTTGTTTGGAGATTTGATTCCACAGCAATTTGATCTCCACACTGAATTAATTTTTTGAATCAGAAAATCAATTTAAATTTGGTTTGGATTATTTGGATGCTTCTGGTTATGTGTAGAAACAGCTTGTAAAAATGATTTGGAAATCTGAATTGAGTAAATCTGATTTGATTATTTGATTGGCAGAATTAGTCTGAGTTATTGAATCAGAGCAAATGGAATTTCCAAACTGATGATTCAAACCAGATTTTACACGATTTGCATAGGCCTAATATTTATCCTTTTCATTAGGCAGCAAAATGTCTTGAGCTGGCCTGGCAGAAATGCGGTAGTATTTTGGCGGATAGTGCTGAAAGGCTCACTAAAATTTGAAACCACTAAATAGACAAGAGGGAAGGAATCACTGGAGAAAAAAAGATTAACTTATTTCTGCAGGGCTCACAAATCCAGTGACTGTTGGCTGACTCTGAATGGTAGCAAGTTTGTTTTTCATTTCACATTTGCACAAATATACCCAAAACTGGGGAAGATTAGCCTTCCTAGGGTAGAAGAAAACAAAACAAGGAAAATATATACAAGGCCAGTGAAAATCAATGTAGGAATTTATGTCTCCCACTTCAGCTGACTCTAGTGAGGAACATCTACAGTACACAAGAGGAATTGAATCTGGCAATTTCAAATAAGAGGGGCCCCCCTTGTTTTTAATCTGCATGTAATTCATGCTAGGAGAATACAAATGTGAAATGAACTATTTGCTTTTTAATACTGCTGTCCGACAGCTTGGAACAAGAGGAATTTCAAACAAGATAGAGGAGAATCTGATAAAGCCAATGTTTAACAAGCATTCTTCATAGAAAGCACTGGTATGTACACCGATTTTGTTTCCTCAGTAGCAGAAACACTCTGCCAAGTCATCAACTGGATTACTGAAAGACAAAATGTCATTTTGCTACTGCTATTGAACTGTAAAATATATACAAACTGTTTTATGCATAATCTGCATGCATTGAGTTAAGGCTCATACACAAGTGAGGCAAAACCAAATTGTAAATTTATACACAGTTTTAAATTATAAAATCAATATTTGTAGACAAATTGTCACTTACATTAAACAAGCAACTTAACATTCAGACATTTAGAATTTCTTTATTTTACAATTTCTATTACCTCCTCAATCAATAGACCTTGAGCCCTAAACAACAAAATAAAAAATAAAAATAATATACTAGCCCAGAATTTATTTTAATACATATGTATACATGCACATACACATACACACACACACATTATTTAAAATAGCCCAGAATTTATTTTTAATTCATATGTATACGTGCACATACGCACACAAACACAACATATACTCAAATACTAAAATAAATTTAGTAGTACAATTAGAAATCTATGAAACCTAGTAGTAAATCTACTTCAGAGTTAATAACTAATGAGATACTGGTATATTTACTGTTAACTTTTTCATAAAGCAGACTATTGAAATGCAATAATACATTATGCTAATGTAAAGAATTTTGGCTACACTGACAATTTACAAAATGTTGTGACATTCCTAAAAATCATCATAAGGGATCCGGTGGCTCAGTGGCTAAGACGCTGAGCTTGTCAATCAGAAAGATCGGCAGTTCGGTGGTTCGAATCCCTAGCGCCGCATAATGGAGTGAGCTCCCATTACTTGTCCCAGCTTCTGCCAACCTAGCAGTTCGAAAGCATGTAAAAATGCAAGTAGAAAAATAGGGACCCCGTTTGGTGGGAAGGTAACAGCGTCCCATGCGCCTTCGGCATTTAGTCATGCCGGCCACATGATCACGGAGATGTCTTCAGACAGCGCTGGCTCTTAGGCTTTGAAACGGAGATGAGCACCGCCCCCTAGAGACGGGGACAACTAGCACGTATATGTGAGGGGAACCTTTACCTTAAGGTATAATTAATGTGTTGTTTGGAGCATAACTTCTCAGCAGAAAAGTTCCCTGAGGATAGGATCCCACATGAGTCTGAAAAACTCAGAAGATTAAAACTCTAGTCCTGGTGACTGACCCCGAATGGATCCTGTAATTAGGGAAGTCTTTAAAAGGGGCAATTTGAAAAAAAAATGGCTATTGAATAGTAGAATCCCTTTAAAGATCTCCAAAACTCATAGATTGTTGTATATCAGGTAGACAGAAGGCCAAGCAACAGTCCCTTATGAGTATTTTTTTCAAAGTTCATCTACTTGAAAAGTTACTTTTGTAGTTTCCTTTATTTCCCGCCAATCAAATCACAGAAAAACGAGAGGATAAAATTCAGTTATATCACAACTGACGTTGCTAAACAGGTTGCAGAAAAACCTTGTGTTGGCAGTGAGGTCTACAAGGTTTCTCCCATGCAGTTTTTTTTTTTAAAAAAAAACTATCATGTGGAAAGAATAACATTTGTTTGGAAGAAGAGGCGACGTAATTATGGTTTGATTTCCCACTCTCCAAATTATTAAGGGCAGTCACTCTTCTTTGTTATCTGTTCATCTTAAACTTTGTTAAGACAGCTTGGGAAAAATTAAATTAATTAGAGATTAATTCAGGGATGAGAAACATACTAATTGGTGTTGGAATTAAAGAAGAAAGGGAAATTGGACAATGACTGTTCCAATAACTGTGAACCAGCCTAGTGAAAGGGAACTGTCTGAATAACTTCTGTTAGATAACACTTTTATTCATTTTAATCTTGCAGGAAAAAAAAAATTACCAGAACAGCTTGGAGAATCATTTTGAGGGAGAAAAATTAACAAATGGTCTTGGTCTCCTCTTCAGAACAATATTTTTGCTATTTTTCTCAAGAACACACACACAAAAATCATCTTTCAATTTTTTTTACTACTGGTTCTGTGGGCATGGCTTGGTGGGCATGGCTATGCAGTCAGCCAATCAGAGGTGGTATTTGCCACGGTCAGCCAATCAGAGATGGTATTTGCTGGTTCTCCGAATTATCACTACCGGTTTTCCGGAACCTGTTGGAACTGGCTGAATACCACCTCTGCATATAATCCAGTTCAGAATGTCTTCTGAACAAAATCAGATATAAGTAATCCACTAGGATAACCATTCTGAGATACCTGCTTAAGATGTTTCCTCATCAAGAGAACATTCAAGATAGAATGGCTGTTGTCTAACTTATAAGATCTGAATTTGTTTTCTTTAGCAAAATTTGGACTATTGCTTCTCAACAGGATTCAAACCTTTATTCAGAGAAGACCAAATCCCCAGGTTCAGCCATCTATCCTTTAACAACAAGAGTAGGGACGTGAGGGGTCCTTGGTGCTCTCTGAGCTTGGTTCTTTTCTTAGAGATGTTTCATTACCCAAACTAGGCAACACCATCAGTTCTGATTAACAAGACTAATTTATATTACATAGTTTGGGTAACGAAATGCCTGCAAGAAAACCATCAAGCTCAGAAAGCATCAAGGATCCCTCATTTCAACCCTGACCTACAAATATTCTCTTTTATCAATACAGTAGGGAAGGCTCCTGAAAAGAAGTGGTACATTGCATGATTTCTACACAAGCAGGACTCGAAAATATATTTCCCACAACATTGTTATTACAATGAACGGGTCTAGTGATACTAATAAGATCCATTTTACTTGCCAAATAGAATCACTACATGCTTCGGAGGATACTTGAATTGCAAATTCAGAAGAGGCATCTCAGGGGTGCCTAGACAACTTTGTAATAAAGAATCAACTTCTGTGTTTACATTATTGGCCCAGATGGCTTAGTGTGTATTGTTTTTTTTTCATAACAAGGCACAGAAAGTAGACTGAGATTCATGCATACAGATTTTACCTGAGTAATTAATCACTAGCTTTTGGTAGATCTAGCCATATTCTCATAGCCATCAGCTTTGAGATATACATGTTCAAAATTCCAGGGAACAGTAGAATAGAAGAAAAAGAATTGGAGGAGGTGATAAAAATACCAAGATCTGAAAACTAAAATGAAAATATTACGGCATAAACTGGCCAGGGTGCTTATTGGCACACAGGGTGTCATGTCAAAAAATCTTGGGCAGCACCAAGAAAATATGCACACGGATGAAATTTTCACCTGTCAATTGTATAAAGAGCCGTGGCTTGAATTTACAATATGTTATGCCGATATATTATGACTTCGTAGGTTCTTGGGAAGAACTTGATGTAGGTGAAGACCAACATCAGCTGAAGACTTGGCAGCTGTGATATCACATTGTTGCAAACAGATAACAACCATAATAACAATAACACAACTAAACAACAAAGAAAGCATGTGGTTTTTAAATCTCTTTGTCTACTTTCACATTGCTGATTCATTCTGATTCAGCTCCGGATATTATGTATTTTACAGAATAATTGCTATGAATTTGGCTTAATCGGGAGCTGGTGCAGGACTTAAGAAAACACACATGAAAAACTTGCAGATCAATTAAAATATTTTCATGCTACAGGAAACCAACTTTACATCCACACACACAAAAAGAGTTAAAACAGACAGTTTACATTATGAAATACTGTTCTAATGTTGAAATGTTCAACAATCCCTCCTCCTCCTCCTCCTCCTCCTCCTCCTCCTCCTCCTCCTCCTCCTCCTC
>JANHJO010009115.1:0-11164 GCA_032468235.1 Pseudoxyrhopus heterurus | reverse complement strand
GAATTTGTAGCTTTCTTGCCTGGCATAACTTGACCATGGCGATGGTTCTTAGAACCTGCAGAAGACCTTAGCAGCCCATTTCTTAATGCTAGGTGTGGCTGTTGATGGATGGCGGTGATGGTCCATTCCTCCTCGTGGTGCCGCTGGATACAGCCCACCTATTTTTTGGTGGTGCTAAACCAATCATGGACCCCAATGCTTCGCCCAGGCGACAGGCTGGTTGGAAATTTTTTCACAACTAATGGATCGAAGTCACTAGGGCATCTCCTGCAGGTGACATGCGCTAGTCTCACCCAACCAATGCAAAAAAATGAACAAGGGCTACTTGTTCAGGAGTGGGACTAGTTAAGGAAGCTATCTCAAAAGAAGCCAAAACCATTCCCCATCGGCAATCTCAACGTAGGAGCACTGACTGGACCCAGCTGGGAGTTAGCCGAAATCCTGGAACACCACCATAGCGACATAGCATGCCTTCAGGAAACCAGATGGAAGGGACAGAAATCGGGAGACATTGGAGAAGGTTACAAGCTGCTTACCAAGGCACTTCCAACAACTATGGCGTTGCTTTTTTCATGAGCAAAGATCTACACAGCCATGTGTCTTAGGTCCAGAGACACTCCAACTGTCTTATGTCCGGTCTAATTTTGGCCTTGGCAATGGTTCTTAGAACCTGAAGAAGATCTCACCAGCCCGTTTTAATACTAGGTATGGCTGTTGATGGATACTAGAATTTATAGTTTTCTTGCCTGGCGTAATTTTGACTGTGGCGATGGTTCTTAGATCTCGAAAGAATGGTCAATGGCCACTGGTGCTTGACAGAGCCCCAGAAGTAATGTTTAGGACAATTTATCATTGTGCCATTTTTGAACCCACGGTAGCCTGGGCCTCCCTTTGTAACTCTGCTGTTTTGGGCATTCATTCTCTGCTGGTCCTGTGCAAGCACTCCTTCCTGTCACTGGTCAGCTATTCTTCCCTCCCCGCCACATGATCACAGCCAATTTACCCAGGGAAACTTTCTGTTGGCCGTTTTGTGGTGTGGGAAAATGAAATGCCAATCAATCCCCACACCAATGGATGGGCCTCTGCCTTCTCAGTGAATGGCAGCATCCTCAGGCCCCTGGGAGGTACAGGATCAGGGCAGTAGGGTCTGGAATTGCCTGTGTAGCACCATGCTGCTGTCACTGCTGCCCTATACTTCACATGAAGCCTGGAACCCCACGATGCAAGCCAACTTGCCCCTCACGTTGTCCTGGGCTGGGTTGGAGGTATTTCGAGGCTCATGCAAAGTGTAGGGCAGTGGTAGGAGAATTGTGGTGCCAGACCGCCCCTTCCCCAGGGGTCTTTTCAGAGCCCATTGTTCTCTCCCCTGCCTCCCCAGCACCCAAGGCTGCTGCCATCCATTAATAAGGCAATGGCCCATCCCTCAGCGAGGCTACTGGCTGGCATTTAGTTGTCCTGCACTGTGAATCAGCCAGGATTAAGTCTCCCTGGATGAATCAGCCATGATCATACTCCCGGGGGAGGATGGGGGACCAGTGGCAAGGATGGAGTGCTGGGGGAGGGCCAGCTGAGAATGAATGCCCAAGCTAGGTTGACTGCAATTGGGGTAGGGGTTGAAGTGGGTGCGAAAACGTTGCCATGATCAATTGTCCCATTCCTGACATTTACTTGCAGGTTGACAGATCAGCAGAGGGCGCAGTGGCACAACAAGATGTGTTGAAGTGTTTTGTGCAGGGAAATGGATGAGAGCTCCTATTAAAACATCCTTTCTAGGAGAGGAAAGCATTTAGCCTCATAATCCATTACTGTGCCGCCAATGGATATTGTAAGGTAAAGGTAAAGGTTCCCCTCGCACATCTGTGCTAGTCGTTCCCGACTCTAGGGGGCGGTGCTCATCTCCGTTTCATAGCCGAAGAGCCAGTGGATTTAAAAACATCTTGTTTTCCACTCCTGTTTTTTGTACCAAACAATTTGATTAAGAGTTTGGAAGGTCTTGTGACATCCAGGCTGTCTTAGTAAAGATATTGTTCGATTGTTGATTCATTCTAGACTTGCTGCTGTAGAAGCATTTTTGATTACCACCAACAGATCTGGGACAGATTCTAAAACATTGTCATCCATAACACACAAGCAATTAATGACAGGTGCTGCCATGTTGCAGTGGCCTCTAACCATGAGATGGTTTCAAAAGACTTTTAAAAGAATACTGTATTAGTGGCCAAAGTCATGGTATTTAAATGCAGACTAGGTCTGCAGGAGATAAATAACCTCTTGCATAGCCCAAATAGGATATGGAAAAATACATGCACCATCTGCTTCAGGCTGAAAGCCACGCCAGCCAGGACAAGGGCATTGGTGATTTCTAAGACAAAACTAAACTCCATTAAATTCATATTAATGAAATATATTTTGATCATTATTCCCCTTGTATAGCCTTGGGGCCAGAATTTGGATGATTAAAA
The DNA here is from genome assembly GCA_032468235.1 of Pseudoxyrhopus heterurus. Classification (NCBI taxonomy): domain Eukaryota; kingdom Metazoa; phylum Chordata; class Lepidosauria; order Squamata; genus Pseudoxyrhopus; species Pseudoxyrhopus heterurus. Next base: position 8,702 of record JANHJO010009115.1, on the reverse strand, counting down.
TATCTTAAAATAAAATATCTTGATTAAAATAAAATATCTTGATGAGTCTGGACCCACCTGCTTTGAAACACTACACCTGGGAATTGGACCTTGCAGCATTACACTTTCCATCTCCTTTCCAACAAAGCTTTCCATACCCATTTTGGAAAAAGGCAAGAATTGGTGTTATAACACGGTCTTGAAGACATAGTCTTCTCTGTGGGCTTCAGATCTGATCAAGTGACTTGTCTGATTATTTTGTCGCTGCCATGGGGGTGGAATTTTAAATTGTAGATTTTTAATTGTGGATTTTTAATGTTATACACTGCCCGAAGTCACTGCATGTGAGTTGGGAGGCTATATAAATCTGTTAAGTACCACTTGATCGTTCTGATCATCAGTTTAATTGGTTTAGTTTGCCCTGCCAACCTGCTCATTGAAAAGAGTTTTCTCCATGTTCTTTCTCTGCAACACAGTGTTCAACATTTGTAGCCATCAATGTTGGAGAAGAACCAGGCCACTTTTCTGTCACTCTTCTGCCACTCACTCAGCCTTGCAGAGAAAGACTGAAGAAAAACCAGGTTGCCTTTATTCTTCTCTAATGAACAGCCTGAGATTGAGTTACTGTGAATTGTCCTGAACAGAGAACGCTTGTATTTCCGGCCAATGCACTGGTCCCTTCTGAAAGGCACAAACTGTACATGTATGCGGCTGGTCTTTGTATATACATACCCCACACACTTAGAAATGTTGGAGCACGTGTCTTGTGACTCACACACCCACTCGCCGGGGCCAGGAAGTGGCAAGAAGAGGAAATGATTGGTGCGGCCTTTCGTTCCCTTCCAGATGCTCGACATGCCACACTCCAAGGGCTGTGAAGCAGCCGCCATGAAGGTGAGTGACCCCTATTCCCAGTTTCCTTTCTAACAATAACTACCACTCTCCGTCTTTCGGTTTCCTGCCTCTGGAACAATGTGTTAGCTGGGAAATTCCTTGCTGGAAGTTAACTCTTTGGGTTGAAGAACTTAACTCTGGGTAAAAGTGGGGGGGGGTAGTGGCAGTGAATGAAAACCACATGTTCCACCGAGAAAGGCATGGGAAGAGATGGAAAATCAGCGGTAAGCAGAAAAGCAGGGTTGTAAACCACAAGGCAGACAGAAAAGCAGAGAGAGATGCATTTCTCCCCACTTTTCTTGTTTGCCCTGAAATGCCTTTTTCACCATCTTTGGTTTGCTTGCAGGAAGTTTTTTCATGCAAGAGACGAGAACTTTGTATTATAGTTAATGACGGGTGGAGAGAGCATAATGGTTCAGCCGTAACGGCAGATTCCAATACTTTAGGCTTCAGAGTTGGAGCAGTTCAGAACTTTAGAACTGCTGCTGCTGCTCTGTGTGTGTATTTCTGTGCATGTTTGTGTATACACAGTCAAGAAAACAAATAGGGAAAAGTCATTTGCTTTCTCAGTTACAAAGCTAAAAGCCAGGAAGGGGATAGTTAATTTCAGGGATGTGTAGGCTACAGTAGATTGGCAGGAATCCCGTAGGAGAGGGTTAGCAAATCCACCCAGCCTTATGATGCAGAAGTGAGAGGCCACACTAGGCTTCTGTCAACCCCAACGGTCTTTTGTGATGAGGACTTTGGCTGGCTGACAACCCCAAACGGCCTTTGCAGATAGCAGCACTATGGCGCGCACATTTTTGGGGGGTTTTCTCCAACAAACTGCAATATCCTCAGCTGTCTCAGTGAAAGAAGGATCTGTTCCGCTGGGTGGAAATGTCAGTATTTTTCCAGCTCGGGAGGCTTGGATCTACATGGAACTATGAACTTCGTCAGAGCTTTGGAACAAACCAGAAATGCCTGTTACGTTGCAAAGCGGTCACTTAAGACAGAACAATGCAACATGCAGGGTAGGAATTTTGTGAGTGTGCAAGTGTATAAATGTTGTGCCCCTAAACTTCTTCTATTACTTGCTTACCAAATGTCAGATTTATGTGATCAAGTATTAGGAAGTTTTGTTTCTGTTTAGTGCACTGCAACACAGTGCTAAAAAAGGGAGGGAATATTTGAATTATCTCTATTCTGATGGGAAAATATTTTCTCTCATCCATGTGGGTCTATTTATGGGTTTGGATGAACTTCTAGATTAAGGTGTTTTTGTTAAGAAACCATCATTTTCAAGGGTTTCTTCATTTTTTTCATTGATGAGTGCCACGTTGGTGAGCATTCAGAAACAATTAGAAAAGAAATCCCACTTTAAGTTTTTTTATTTTTTGGCTTAAAGGATGAATTTGACTTTTAAAAAGGCTGCCATTGAAATAGATAAGTTGAGAATTAGATTCTGCTGGTTCATTACAGAAATGATAAATACATGATCCAATTTTTGATTTAAGTTCTTCTTCATATTGGAATTAGTAAATGTGGACAGAGAAAATAGGTTGATTGCATATTGTTTAATCCAAGCTAATTTTAAAAATGACTGGTATGTTAATGGAATATGGTAACTTTCATAATGAAAAAAAAATCTGTAACTTGCTTTAAACACATAAATATCTGCAGATGAGGAACAAGACAGTGTTTTTCCACCACTCTAAAACCAATTAACATTCTGCATCTCAGCATCTGCTATTCTGAATTTGGACAAACTAAAATATATGACTCCCATAAATTATCTCCAGTGAATCCTGTACTAAAGCAATTGCCTACTCGGTGGTATAGGTGGGATCTGTGCTTGGTTTATAACTTTAACATGTCCCGTGTTGCTTTTGATGATAAATCTTTCTGTTTGATTATGTTGTGATTCAGGGGTGGAATCATGGGACAGAGTTAGAAAATACATCACAGTTGATTCATAATTCTGTTTTTTCCTCCAGTTCATTTTTTTTGTCCTACTTGCCCTTGCACATTTCACAGCTCCTCTGGTTGCCCAAGGTAAGATGCTAGCTATTTTTTGACATGGGTCTTGATATGTATGTCCCCTCATCTCCACAGTAGTAACAAGCAATGGGTTTATTCATTTATTTCACTCAACAGTGAGATGAGTGGCATATAAATTTAATAAATGACATTTCCCATGACTGTCAATCTTTCATGCTATCTGATGCATAGTAATCTTTCAGATTTACAGGAAAACCTAGCAACTTAAAGCTTAGAACTTGAGAAGACGATCACCTGGGTGATCCAAAGATCTTTTATTTATACTTGCTAAAGCCATTTTATCTGCACCCTGGCGGGACTGACAAAATATCAAGCAGAGTATGGTTCTCCCATCCCCCACAATGTAAGAAAAAGATCCCATAGTATATTTTTCAAGAGTTCCCCACCATCCAGTCAGAGCTGAAGAAGTTTCTTGGATGAGAAGCAAAGAAAAACCAGAAAGTCCAGTTGCCTCTTGAAAAAGCACCTTTGGGACAACCATGACCTGGATGACTGAGAATCTCCATAGACATCCTATAGTATAATTTTGCATGTCTTATCTGGAGTGTTTGCTTACTAGCATTATGACAACAATTCAGTTCATATCTATTCAGCTGTCTTATACATATCAGAGATTCTAGAAGATCTTTTTTATTTAATTGTAGTACTGGGCTTTTTTTGTTGTGCTTTTCTTAAATTCATAGAGAAACACACACTTGGAAGTTACTCACTGATTTATCCTTGTTTTTAGTCAATGTAATTTGCAACCAGCATGGGAAATTTTTGATGAAGGTGTATGTAATTTATAAAGATGCATCCAGATAAATCAAGATGGGAACAAGAAAGAAAACTATGCAGGGAGCCCCTTTTATCATCACCTGTTTGCCTTTTTCCTTTAATGCCCACAAGTGGGAAGGAAGACATTTGGAGAATTGAGATAAAAAAATATTGTGATTAATTTTACCCTTAAGATGAAAATTAATTCTCTTTAAATAAGCCAAAACATATGCTGGCATTTTCCACATTTCTTTTTTTAAAAAATCTGTAGTGACAATTTCACATTTTTTCCTGCATGCGTTGCAAAGCCAGATTGTATTTTTTAAAATTAATTTTAAATATTTGCAAAATGCTGACAGAAAGAAAGGCGAGGAAATGTACCCAATTAGGATCCTAAGCTTACTACAAAGGATGAGAAGAAGAAGAAGGGAGTTTGGGACATGTTATGGAGGAAGGATGATCATTCTGGCATCAAATAATTATACAGGTAGTCCTTGACTTACGACCAAAATTGAGCCCAAAATTTCTGTTACTAAGCAAAATAGTTGTTAAGTGAGTTTGCACCATTTTACAACCTTTCTTGCCACAGTTGTTAAGTGAATCACTGTTTCTGCAGTTAAGTTAGTAACATGGTTGTTAAGTGAATCTGGCTTCCCCGTTGACTTTGCTTGTCAGAAAGTCGCAAAAGAGGATCACGTGACCTTGGGACACTGCAACTGTCATAAATAAGAGTCAGTTGTCAAGCGGCTGAATTTTGATCGTGTGACCATGGGGGTGCTGCAATGGTCGGGTGAAAAAGGATCATAAGTCACTTTATTCAGTGCTTTTTGTAACGTTGAACAGCACTAAATGAATAGTTGTAAGTTGAGGACTGCCTGTACTTCCTTCTACTCCTGGAGTTCAGATCTGAATGCAATTATCTCTGTAGTGAAGTAGCTCACTCACGCACAAACAGGAGGCAACAGCAGCATTGTGAAGAAATCCAACACCTGCAAAATTACAGCTTCTGAAACCATTTGGGGAGAGAGGACAGAGCTTTGTGGGGGACCTCCCCAAAAGGACTGAACATGACCCCTGGTAGCAGAATGTTCACGTAGTATGTGGGTGGAAAACTGGGGACAACTAGTGGAATGTTACGTGGAATTCTAATCCCCTGCACTCTATACTTCAGTCTCACTTGTTACTCCTCCCTTTCCACATTTAGTGCAAATTTGAGACCACCTACTCCACGTTGACTTCTAGCTTTGTTTATACATACTGATTTTCTGTTTGTAGTTTCCACTCCTTGGCTTTGGACTACAGCAGGAGTCTCCAACCTTGACAACTTTAAGACTTCTGGACTTCAACTCCCAGAATTCTTTAGAAAATTCCTGAAGAATTCTGGGAGTTGACGTCCACAGGTCTTAAAGTTGCTAAGATTGAACACTCCTGGACTAGAGCATTTGGTGAGGAGCCTATGGGGCCTCTTGGTCTACCTTCAACCAATGAGAAATCTTTTTCTAAGCCATATCTCCTGTTCAGGCTGGAGTTCACTCCTTGTTACTTTCAGTACTAAAACCTTCTCCCATGACTTGCTGCAGGAACTCACTTTTCCAATGGTAGTTTTGTTCATTTGTGGTTCCCATTTGTTCTTTTAAGGGTGGTGTTGAGTTTAAGCTGTGCTTTTCATGGTTGCTTTTCATATCTCTAGTTTTTATTTGTGTCCTGTTTTGCTGTAAATTGATGAGAGATATTGGTAATTGGCAGGATCTTTAAAAAGTTCCTCTTAGCAATCCATCTCCACCCAGGTCATCTCCACACTAGGGATTTATAGCATCTTCTGGAATCCTCCAACCATTGTTATGCCAAACTAATGGTAATGCAGACAGGCTTTATGCCACTTCAGTGATAGCTGGATGATGCAATGAACATGCTGTAAATCACTATGGCAGAAATTATTTATGACATCTGAGAAGGAACTATCTTGGAAGCGAGTGTCTTTAGGTCATCATATTGAAGTGAATTGAATTTGATTCCCCATTCAATTTTGGTAACCTCTGGAGAGTTTGACTCCTCTTTCTTTTCTTTTTATCTCAACTCAATCTGTTACTCAAGGACAGTGTTTTTCAACCTTGTCAACTTTAAGACATGAGGATTTCAACACCCAGAATTTCTGGGAGCTGAAGTCCACACGTCTGGAGTTGAAGTCCATATGTCTTAAAGTCGACAAGGTTGAGAAACATTGCTCAAGGGTGTGGTAAGAATAAAATGGGAAGTTGCACTGTTCTGAGCAATTTGGAGAAAAGATGAAGATATATGCAAAAGAGTCAGACAGAAAAAGGATATTAAGCTGTCTCCATCTTGATTCAGTTTCAGGAAGTCCAACTTTGATAGTTCAGAAGGAAGAAGATGCCAAAGGATTTCAAACCACAACAGAACTTTTTCTGAGTACTGTCGGTGAGTCTCTTGCCAAAATAGCTGGCAATAGCCAATCTTATTCAACTAAGCTAGCATTTGTGTACTAATTAAGTATATATTTCCCATCCCTAGATTGTTTTGCTTCCCTGAAGATGTATTTTGAAGAAGAGAATTAATTGGTCGGACAAAAGGGCTGATTTCCCTAGGATGCTGCTTCATTCCTTCAAAATCTTGCTAAAGTTAAATGAGCATATAGTTTTTACCATATAATGGACTCTTGAGTGCAGTTTGGAATTGTCGTTTAGTCCAATGCTTAATACTTTTTGAAAGACAAGGGGTTAAGATTCTAGAGATGGAGAATTAATTTTAAACACAAATGAATCTGATGTAAGGTGGTTCATTCTTTTTTTCCCCCTTAGCATTCTTCTCCCCATATTTCTGCTTACCAGATAGGTTTGTGACCCAGTTATTAAAGTCTCCAAACCATCTGAGTTGCTAAATGGATCTACACATGGTGATGTGGGATGGGGAAACTGTCTAGTTCTCATGTATGGAGAGGACATATTTCACTTATTTACGGTAATACAATACTTTCATAATTCAATGAAACACTTGGTGTTCTATAAGTTTGGCTCTTTCCTGCAGATGTCTCATTATCAGGCTAGGTAACAACAACATGATAGCCAATTTAGTATAGTGATTAAGGCAGCAGACTAGAAACTCTGAGACTGAGTTCTAGGCGTACTTTAGGCATGAAGCTAGCTGGGTGACATGGGCCAATCCCTCTTTCTCCTTCCTAAGAAGCGAGCAATGGCAGACCAATTTCAGCAAACTCAATTTCCCCATTGCACTGCTGATGTTATCTAGCCTGGAAATAAAATGTCTGCAGGAAGAGAAAAAAAGTCTTCGAGAACACCATGAACCGAACTTTTCAACCCAGAGCTGTAGTCTTTACTATTCAGTCTTTAAAATGATCACTGTGTCACTTGTATTCATTAAAAAAAACCACCCTTTTTATGAACCTGTAATCCCTCACCTTGGCACAGAGTTGGGGCAACTGGATGGAGGTGACGTTTAACCATCAGTTGAAATGTAACCTTAGGGTGGGAGAGAAATTCATCTATTTAATACATTTTTCCTTCTCTGTGCTTTGTTTTTCTATGACAGGGGTGTTAACAAATGAAAATCCCAATCCAGAAAATCTAACCTTTCTGCAAGAAAATGTATCAGCAAGAGGTATGTAATTGTGCACATTGTTATATGTTTAGTGTACATAATTCATTTGTTCCTATTGGCAGTTGTTGTCATCCAATCAAACTAGTCAAAGAGAACAGTTTTGACTGATGTCCAAACCCAGCATGATACTTAAGCCACAATTTCTGAGCTGACATAACGTATTTGAATGTTGGAATTACGGTTAAGGATTTCCTTTCTCTGCTTAATGCTTAGTTGAAGAATCTGTAGAGGTTGATCTAAAAAAAACAATAGGTGTATAGGAGAAATCCACAAAGTAACAATTCTTTTCTAAGGGCACTCTTTTCTTGACTTGTTACAGAAGTCACAACACCAGCTGAAGTGACAGTAGCTCTCGGCACAAGCATTGTGCAATCCAAGAACACTCCAGGTGAGCTCACAACTTTGAGTCCAAAGAACACAAAGAATTTTGAAATAAATTCTGAAACACTCTGAAAATCAGACCAAAAAAAATCCACGAAACCTCTTTCACAGGGGAACAGAACTTTCCAGGATGATTTTCTTGGCATAGTAAAATTTTCCTCTGACATTATGTTTTCCAGAAGATTCCACGCCTCAACTACAATCTGTTGACCAAGAAAAGAGAAGAGGTATTTCTTTAATTTATTTAGGAAAAATTTAAAGTTTTCTAAACTGTTTGCCATGCTGGGCAAACTTTTCCAAGATGACAGACTCTTATCAACGTTAATGAAGATCTGAGTAGCACATTAACATCTACTGAACAATAAAATCTACAATCTTAAGTAAATGCTGAAAAACATGTTTTTCAATTCTGACATTTCTACATCAATATGCTTTCCTCCTCTTTCCATAGATGCTGAGATTAAAGAATATCATGATATTTTCTCTTATGGTGAGTTTCAAACTGGGTTAAACAAAAGAGAAACCTTGAAGGGAGATTTCCAAACTCCTGTGATCCTGTAAAAAAAAAATGGTTTGAGGGAGAAAGTACTAAAATAAAATGTATATGTTACTATCAATGTGTGAAATTAAGCATTTTATAGAATGTCTAGGAAATCTATAGTGTGCCAAAAATGGGACATCAAAGTATGAAACACTTTATATTTCACACATTTCCTAGGCACTCTTTGCAATGCCAAAAGGCAAACTGGCAAAGTATAAAATACTCCCACTAAAATGCCATTCTAGCCTTTCTTGTTGCAACAAGTAGGCCAATACTGGTCTTTTTCTCTTGTTTCTTTCAGTAAGAAAGTCCTGTACTTTATTCTGCATTCCTTCTTTGATTTTCATATGTTTTTTCAATAAAGGGTTTAGATTAGGGTTAGGATTTTCATAACTCTTTTTTCATGTTGTTGTTAGTTGCGAAGTCGTGTCCGACCCATCGCGACCCCATGGACAACGTTCCTCCAGGCCTTCCTGTC
>JANHJO010009114.1:138574-149043 GCA_032468235.1 Pseudoxyrhopus heterurus | reverse complement strand
TTGTGAATTTGTCCAGAGATGCCATAGGAGTTTAGTTTTAGCAGTAGTTTGTCGTGTACTACTGAGTCAAATGCTTTTTTTTGTGATACTCATGAAAATATTGTGAGGCTTCAGCAATTCGTCAGCTTGAGGACGGAGAATTTCATCCACCATTTTAAATCACATTGCCATTAACACTGTGTTGAGTCTGTAACTTTGCATTGAGCTTACATTTTTCTCTTATTTACGCTGGCAACCATACCTACGAAGTGCCAGTCCAATGCAAGTGCTGATGATGCATCGAAGAAAATGAAAACAATGGAATTAAAGTGGAAATTAAAAAAAAGCAATCAAAAGAGGTAAAACACCACCTTTCATTGCAAAAGTGTGTGGCTGCAGTCAATAACGATCGGAACAATTTCAACAGGTAAAGTGAGAATAATGGAGCACGTGAAAGGGCCTGCCCTTGTGAAAGCTACAATTATTACTAAGCAACATAGTGGTTTAAACATTGAAATGGAAAGACTATTGATAATTTGGTTACATGATCAAAATCAGCATAATATGCCTGTTAGCCTTACTTAATTGCAAGGAAAGGCTCAAAGACTTTTCAAGGATTTAAAAGCTGCATGTGCATCCAGTGAGGGTGATTGTGAGGAAATATTTGTTGTGAGGTTCAATCCTTTGAAAGGGAGAGGAAATTTACATAGGGTAAATTTACATAAGATTAAAGTAGAAGCTAAAGCAGCCAATTTCATTGTTAAAACAAATATTGATTGGGTTGTTTGCCAGACCAATTTTTTTTACACAGACACAGGCACACATCCATATACACATTCCTCAATATGTGTGTGTGTGTCTGTGTATGGATAGGTATATAAAAGTGTGCATGTATGTGTGTGTGTGTGTGTGTGTGTATATATATATGTATGTATGTGTGTGTATGCATATGTGTATGTGTATATCTGTGTGTGTTTTTGAGTGTGTACACACACACATATGTGTATAATATATATATATACACACACACACACATATGTATACATATATACACATACATACACTTTTAAACAAGAAAATCCTAATCAAACTAATATTAAAAAGAAGAAAGAAGAAAAAGAAAAAGAAGGAACTCAAAGAAAAAGAAAAAAGTTCAAGAAAAGAAAAGAAAATTGAAGGAAAATAGAGAGAGAGAAAAAATATATAAAGAGGCTTCTGATATTCTTCAAAGCAGTTATATGTACAAGGATATTTTAACCTTTCTAGTGTTACATCAGATTATTCTTCTTTCTATAACCTGTCCTATCTAATCTTCAAAACCATAAATCATAAATTCATTTTTTTTCCTTTTATGGAAATAATCCAGAAAAGGCTTCCATCCCCAATAAATGTCTTTTCTCTAATCAAAGAAGTAAATTTATCCATTTAAAAAAAAAATCAATTTTATGATTTTACTATTCTTCCATAGTGGGTAGTATTGAATCTTTCCATTTCTGAGCATATAGTTAGCCCACTGCAGTAATCACATAAATAATCTCCCATGGCTTTTTTCCTAACTATTTGTCCATTAATTGTAAAAGGAAAAGCTCTGGCTTCAATTAAATATAGATCTTTAAAATCCTCTTATCAAAGTATGTGTTTTAATCCATTTTTTGAAGCTTTTTTACATATCCAGTAAGCACAATGAAGTGTTCCTTCATCTCCAACATACATTTAATGTTCTTTTATACATTCTACATAAATTTTCTAGCCTCATGTACCAACGATGCATCATTTTATTAAAAAAAAATCTCGAGATCATAATTCAGTGTAAATCTTAACCCTTTTAACCACATTTTCCCATTCATTCATCTGTATATCCTAACCAAAATTCTTAACCGAGTTGATCAGATATTCTTTAACCTATTCTTCCTTCTTTTCAAATGTCAACTAAAGTGTGTACATTTTAGCAGTCACATGTTCATCACCATTACACAATTGTACCTCAAACTGTGTCCTGCTTTTCTTTATTTTATCCATTTGTTATCTGATAACTGTCAATGGGAAAACCATTGACAACTGTATCCATCTGCTATTACTTGGTCTCTTGGTTTAGTTTTAAATTCTCCTTGGTGATTTTCCAGATCAAATAGTTAATATAGAGAAGACTCGTTTCTTTTTGAATAAAATTGCCCGCAAGGACCTATTTTTCAAAAGAGGAAAAAAGTGCACCAGGGCATAAAGTATTGAAGGATAGGCTAAATTATTGCTTGGGGTCACACAGGCAGGGATTTTAAACATACGGTAAGTCTTTGCTTGTGGATTGGCCCACCTCACTTGTCCTGGCTTACTGCAGATCCCATTAGCCAAGGAATTTTGGCTGGCAGGTCCAGGAGAAGAAACATCAAACTCCAGAACTGAAAAGATTCTGGGTGAAAGAGCTAGCTGAAACCTTTAATCTTACTGAAGCAGTGTAAGGCACGCCAACCTTATTCCCTTGGATATGATGGATTTCAATTAATACCCAAGGTACAAGGTACAAGAAATAATATAAAAGATTACAATTTGTTTATTGATCAATATCCAATATTGGACTATCTAATTCCTTCTTAAGCAGGTTCCAGAAAGAATAGATAGTAAAGAATTCATTCTTGAGCCAAACCTATATACAGACAAAATCTTTTGAAGTCCCTCCACCCATCGAGCTAAATTATATATGTGAAGACATTTAATAAACAACAAGAAATCAGTAATGAATCCGATAAAGGTATCTTCCCATATGACACTTCCTCCCACGTCATCCAGAGAGAAGCCATGTGGCTTTTTCCTGGAATGCAAGAACAATTAAAGAATACATTTGCCATAGCCATAAATCGAACAAATTCCCTGGGAATGATTTCCTACTGAGTAAATATACCTCCCTTCCTCAATTCACATTTTTTTTTTAATCAGGGCCAGATATTTCACAAAAGATTTTTAAGTACTCTTAATTACTTAATGAGCTTCCCTGGAAGAAGCATTCCTCTTTAACTCTCAAAGGAAAGAAGGAAGGAGGGGGGTAGCCCACAAAAGCATGCCTTTTATTCTTACGGTCCCTGAGAAGTGGAGTGGAGAATTTTGGCTTTTTCCCCAGGATTCTCACCCATTCTACTTGATATTGGGTATTTCTATCTACACATAATCAATTTCATTATTATTAAGAATCCCTTCAGCAGGAATGCCAAACTTAAAGGCTAGTATTAGTTAATTCTTAGACTTAAGGACTACATCTTTTCTTGTGCATACAAATCAAAGGCATTTACCAATAATTATTGTCCAAAGGCTTCAAAAATCATGGAACTAGCCTTGTTAGAGGAGACTGATGACTTTGTGTCAGAAGCATCTGCTGCTTCAGATTTTTTTTCGTCGAAATAATGAAAGCAGAATTGCATGATTACAATGCAAGCCCTTCTCATTCTGTATCTGTACGCAAAATCAAAATTCATGTTTAAAATGGGTTGAGCTTACATCCCACCAATACCACTTTTACCATTTCACCTCTCTTGAAACCCTTCACAAATGGCACAGATTTACAGTAATGTTCTTAGCTAGTGTGGCATTCTATTCCCATATTTAAAACTAAGCTTGCTTATCTCACGGGAGCAAATGGGTAACATATGAGAAATAGAAGAAAGGGTTAAATATACTTCCCTCCAGATTCCCTGCAGCAGTGAAGGAAAAAAAAATGCTTCTTTGAACCTGAATCTGTTTCTTGGTCAGCAAGACCGCAGTGATAAAAATAATACTGGCATGAGGTTTAATAAAGAAATAATGTGAACTTCAATTCCTATTAATGTGTAATAGGATTTCAGCATTGCAGGGAAGCCACCTAACACTTGTAAAACAAAGAACTGTATTCTATTTTCCTGTTTTTCTCCACCACATATGGTTGATTACTGTGCCATTGAGAACTATTAGAAAACTCACTTCACAACAAAAGAAACAGCTGTCCCCCCCCCACCCAGATTTTCTGAATTCCTCCCTTTGAGCTTTTGAACATAGATTCAAGGATAATTGATGGCCGGGAAGCTAAACCACCTTCCAAAGGAAGTGGGTAACAGTGCCCTGGCAAGATGCTGTGAACTAGAGGAGCAATTTTGGATCTGGCTTGCACTTTGCATAATAGATCTTGCATTTCATTTTGAAAATAGAATTTTTAGAAAGAGGCCAAAAAGAAAGGTCAGGAAAAAAAATAAAAAATAAAAGGGGCTACTGAATTTGTGATTTTCCCCAATGTATTCTCATGTAACCCTTCTCCCCCTGTTTCCTTCTCTCATTCTTTGGCTCCTGCAGATGTTATAAAATAAATGGTTCTACAGAGAGATGCTGGTGAAACATTCTGAGGATGGAAAAGCCCTTTACAGGAAGACAAATTTTTTGTTTCCTCTGCAATGTCCTGGGGTATGATTGTGCAAAAATAAAAAGAGGAGGAGAGATTGTCCCAGAGCTGGGAAAAGCAAAATTGTGTCAGTCCTAGGAAGAAAAGCAGAAAGAATTTGCAACATTTTAATGGTGGAAGGTTGCCCTTGTTTTGGGGAGGTGTACAATGGACAGGGTGATTATGCAAAGTGGGTGGGGCCAAAAGGGACGAAGCCACATTCTGCTCTGTGAGCAGAACTAGGATTTTAGGCAGGGGTGGGTTCCTACTGGTTTGCACCGGTTCGCCCAAACCGGTTGTTATGGAACAACCGTATTGGGCGAACCGGTTCCATCAGAAATGACGCTGGGCCCTCCTGCCTGCCCCTGCTCTATACCTACCTTTATTCTCTTCATTTTCAGCACAGCTGATCAGGGTGGCAGCACAAATATTGCCCGTCATCTGTGCTGACTCTCCGGAGCTGCAGCAATGGTAAGGATCCCCCCTTTTTTTCTACTGGAACACATGCGTGCAGCAAAGCACGCAATCACTGAACTGGTAGTTAGACCGGTAGGAACCCAGCCCTGATTTTAGGGTTTTTTTTAATGAGCATTTGTCACAATTGATGTTATTTTAGAGCATATACCACAGTTTCCATATATTTCTTAAACAAAGTAGGAGAAAGTATATCATCATATTTTAGAAATCCTAGAGAGAGCTAAGGGTTCATGCACACATGGTTTTGGAAACTTCATGTGGTCCCAGGACCATCTCTGAAGGACAGGATCAATGGAAAAGTAGAGTTAAGAAACATTTCAGAGAGCAGAGAAGGAACAAAAAAAAAAACTAGTGACCAGCTATAGCAACGGTTAAAAGAAGAAGAATTAATCTAATGCTATCCATAAAAGCATTACCTCCCACACTGTGAAATTAATTTTCGCAATTAGATTCATAGACTAATTTATCTCATATGCTCTTTCTTAATAAGCATGGAGGAAAATGACCTTCTTAAAAATAAATCTGAAAAAGGTGAAAAAAGCTTAATCAAACCTAAGAGAGAAATGAATATGGTCAATGTGAAAATGTGTGAAATAAATTGCTAAGAAGGCTAAAAAGTCTTTTCAGTGGAAAAATGTGATAAAAATCTATGATACACACACACACACACACACACATATAAGTCATTTAAGTTGATGTAACAATGATTAATATGAAGAAGATAATCAAAGACATGTGCCTGCTGGTATGATAAAAATAAATCTTTCAGAAATAGGAGCTCATTGATGTCCAAGCTTGACCCTTCTATTAGGGTAAATTAAGCAATTGCTTAAGCAGAAATCAAGGTTGGGGTGTCAATTGAGGCCAAGCCCTCACTCAGTGCCTTCTCAAACCACCACCCACAGCAACTACTTCATTATACCTGTTATACAGCTATTTAGGATGTCTGACTGCTGAGGTGAGTCATATGATATTTGTCTTGCTGAGGAGGTCCTTCAAATTATACATAGTGAGCTGGTTGCAGTAGTTTCCTATGTAGACAACTTTTTCAAGGACTACTTAGGTAGAATTCTAAATGTAGTCAGTTGTTGGGCCAAAAATGACTAGTAAGGCTATCACTAACGGAGAGGAAATGGAGGATGGAACCAAGGTGGATCAGCAAATTTGATTGGGGTGTTAGTAGCTTCGGCAGAACTGTATATTGGGGAAACAAAACCACCATTTCATAAACGCATGGCACAACATACCGTAGGAGAACAAACCCATCAGGACAAGATTTAGCAGTCCATTTGCATTGAAAAGACAAAGGGCGCTCTTTTGAAGCAAAGTCCACATTTTGGACAGAGAGGACCATTGGTTTCAAAAAGGAGTCAAAAAGGCCATCTATGTCAAAATTTAGCAGCCCTCCCTCAACAGAGGGGGGAGGGATACAACATCATCTATCCCCAGTCTACAACACAGTCCTTTCAGCAGTTCGAAGAAGCCTCCACACCCATTTGCACTACTCAGGTGACCCGGAGGACACAGATAAACCTCCAAGTAGCCTCAATGACCAGCTGTCTGTAAGGAATATAAATCCTTCATTCCCTGCTGCCCAGTCCAAGCGGAAGAAGCTTCTTGGATGAGAAGCAAAACATCTTCAAAGAAAAAAATAAAGTCCAGTTGCCTCCTGAAAAAGCACCTTTGGGAAAGCTTTGGCAATGGGTTCAACTCAGCATCTGATTGTAAACATGCTAAATAGTTAAGAGGAGCAACAGCAGCAACAAGAAGGAGAGCATACTGATCTATCCGTGGTACATATTGGCCTATTCAAGTCTAATTACAAACAAATCCCACTGCCACCAGTGCTATCATCATCTTATTATAATTACTAACATCTCAAATGGTTTTCAGGAGAAAACCATTCCCACATGATTACAAGCAATATAAAGAAAAGAGAAGCAACTTAAATTTCTAGGATCCTTTCCATGGGCAGCTGTGACAAGAATGTAAAGGGGTAAGGGGAGGAGGAGGAAAGAAACCTGCTGAGCAGATTTCAGCGACAATGTTTCCTCCCTCCCTCCCCCCTCTCTCTTAGGGATCCTTAAACATACATAGTATTGTGGTTTCGCAGTGTGCTGCTGATCTGGCAGCTGATTCCAACTCCGAGGGAGATGATTCCTCCCTTTCCTCAGTCAATGTTGGTGGAAAGGGAGGAATCAACTGTTGACATCATGCCAGAGGCTGGTCCCTCCACAAGCTATCAGGAGCCGGTGGTTTCTGAAAGCAGTGGAGAGGAGGCTTTAGCTGATGCCAGAACCCGGCGATTAATGAGGAGCAACGTCAGCAACGCCAGAAGGGGAGAGGTTGAGCTACAGCTGACCAGTAATTGACCACACCTTATAGGGGATAAAAGGGGTGTGGTTGGGAACAGCTCTCTGCAGAAAACAACTGATTAGTTTAGAGAGAGAGTATCATGGTTTGTGCAGATTAAAAGCCTTCTTGTTCAAGTGTTCATCTCTGCAGCTTGGTTTTTGATGCTTCACTGTGAGTCTTGAACTGTAACTCAATTACCAGGAGTGTTTACTTTATTTCTTATCATTTGGCATTTGACCCGGAGTGTGCTGGAGAAACTGCCAGAGCCAACTGGTAATTAGACTTGTGCTTTATTTCATAGCAATGGGTTTTTTGTAGAGTTTTGTTGAATAAAAACACTGCACCTTTTAGAACTGGTCCTGATCCGTGTGTTTCGGACATGGGACAGAACACATAGGATTTCATCCCATATTGGTCAACATCTCAAGCAGCAATTTTATTGGAAGCCTATGCATGATGCTAGTATTGTATTTCAGTATAATTAAACTCTGGAAAACACATTGATGAGTATTATTTCTCAGGGGACCAGATTTAAGACAGATACCATGTCACTCCAATAAGTAGCACAAGGCATGCAACTCTAGTAAGCTCATACATAAATAAGCATTCATGGCCACATGTTTTTTAATGGTAACATAATATCTAGGATAAGGACCATCCTGACCTGGCCATCCTTCAGTCTTTTCTCTTTTCTCGAATGTTGTCTTAATTATAACAATCAAAGTAGTAATAGTAGAAGCCATGACAGAAAAAGTATCAACAGCATTGAAGATTCTAGTGAATGAGGCAGTAGCAAAATAGCAGAATTTCTGGCAACAGGTTAGTAGTGGATACAATCGCAGCAGTAGCAGTAGATTGCATATCACATTAATTATGCATCGATGTTGATAGTACATCACAGGGGAAAAATGGATTGGTCCAGAATAGCTTACAATCAAATGTTCAATAGTGGAAAGAAATTACAAAGGGAATGTAAGAAGCATGGAAAGTAACACAGAGGATGGGAAGACATTGTTCAGCTGAAATAATTCTGTAAGGCCATTGGTTTGTGTTTCATTATCAGTGTTTTCTGTAACTCGTTTGAGTTGCTTTTCTGCTATGATCAATCACCTTAAAGTGTAAAGACATTGCTTGTGCCTACAGTGATTCAGGATCAGCAAAATTCTTCCTTGTTCATTGTTAGGTAGCGTGTTGTCATGAATCTAGGGAGCCTTGAATGGAACAATCTTATTAGAAAAGGCAACCATGAGCAATAATGGTTCTTTCTCCAGCTCCCACATGTAAACCTGTTCTTTCCCCATCACTTAGTCTAAAGGACAAGAAGGGGTGGGTTTCTACCAGTTTGGACCGGTTCACCCGAACTGGTTGTTAAGGTCAGCCGGAGCCAGCGAACCTGTTCAGTCAGTTTTTGGAAAAAAAAAAAATTTTCTTTGGCCTGCCTGCCCACCCGGAATCTTTAGCTACTTTTATTCGCTCTGTTTTCAGCACAGCTGATGAGCGGGGAAGCGTGCCTCAGCTGTTTTTCCCCCTAGAGGTTGCTGCAGGAAGTTTGTGTTCTAAAGAAACAAACTTCCTGCAGCAGCCCCTAGGCAGAAAAACAGCTGAGGCAGACAGCTGCGCTGATCAGCTGCGCTGAAAACAGAGCAAATCAAGGTAGCTAGAGCATCTGGGCGCATGGGAGGGCATTTTTTTTTTTTTATAAAAACAGACTGAACCGGTTGTTACACCGGTTGAAACCCACCCCTGAGGACAAGCCTTTCAAAGAACAGCCATTATTTTCCTGTAGGACAAGTGACCTTTTTGTAACTTTGAGAGGCTTTTGATAGTAAACCTGTTTCAACAGTCTGGTTTCTCTCAATACATGCCCAAGGGTTGAAACCAGAATAGCGCTATTGCCATAGTGGCCCCTATTCCTTGTCTGTCTCCCAGTTGTCCTCCCCCCCCCATTCAGCTTCCTTAACCATAGACCTCATTTATCTTCTTGATCTCATTCAGTCAAGAGAGAGAGAATAGCCACGTTTGTTTAGTTATTCCCAGAACCATTTTCTCTGTGTCCCCATTCTCCTTTTAATATTTATCCAGGTCCCTACACTCAAATCTTGGTTTTATATCCTAAGCTTGAGATAATGCATTTTCGTGCTGAATGTTCCTTTTCCTAGCTGATAGTGTGAATCACAATTTTAAAGCACATTTCTGAAAGCCCATATTGAGGCATCTTGGTTCATTTTTAAACATACTGTACCTACTACAAACATACCTGTTTCCCCCCCTCTCTCCCCCATCAAGATTGATGCATCTGTCTTTGTGCCCCTCTTCTATTCCCTTCAACTGTTCTGATTTAAACAAATCTCTCTCTCCCTCTTTCAAAGGAAACTTCACTCGAAAGCGGACAAGAATGATAAAACAGCACTGCCTGCAATCATATATTGCTATGACACTGTTTCAGTGTCTACAGGCAGGCAGGGGGTTATACCTCTTTGGAAAATAATAAGATGGAAAGCAGAGTTCTACTATAAGATAAACTCAGGGAGTGAAATAGACAACCAGTGTCAACAAAGCCTCATTTGTAATGTGTATAAGCTTAAGATTTATCCAGTGTTAAGTTTTTCCCTCCCCTTAACTTCAGTGCTGGATAGGAAGTAGCAGGAAGAATGCACGGAAGAGAGAAATACTACCACTACATTCTATTTAGGAATAGAATGTAAGGTGATGTAGAAGTATTGAATGAAGTGATAAATACATTGGATTAAGGTATAGACAAGACTGAGACCTATATAGAAATTTAAACTAGATAACTATAAAAATTAAGATGATCAGAGATTTTTGTTGGAACAGCTCAAATGGGTAGGGGTTAATTTGTTAATTGAATTGTACTAAAAGGAAATTATTAATGTCAATTTATGTATTGAAATGAGTTATATCAATTTATTTGAGGAAGAAGTTAAAAGTGAAAATGGAGGTAGAAATTAAGAAATAATAACTACAAATGGGTATGGATTATGAAATGAATTAGACCAATGCAAGTGATACCTGGAAACAAGTTTGTTCGCGTAATGAGACATTGTGTATAAAAATGAAAATAATAAAAAAATATTAAAAAAAAAAGAAATACTAAAGTCAGAAACCCAATTTTTGTATGTAAAAATTCCTGAGGCTGCTGTTTGTATCAAAAGAAATTTTACAAAGCTCTGTTTGGGAAATAATATAGCAATAGCAAGAGCCCTGTATTTATATATCGCCTATCAGGGCTTGCAACCCTCTC
>JANHJO010009113.1:273541-291337 GCA_032468235.1 Pseudoxyrhopus heterurus | reverse complement strand
TTGTAAACCGCTTAGAGAGGGTTGCAAGCCCTGATAGGTGGTATATAAATACAGTGCTATTGCTATTGCTATTATAACTTGGCAGTACAAAGGGAAATTTAAGAGCGAAACCAAGAAAATAAATATTAAATAGCATAACTCTAAAAGACAGTTTTCTGAAATAAAGGACATATGGTACTTATATAGTGCAGTCTATATGTACACACAGATTTACTGCCAGGTGCTGTAAATCTTGAAAATGGCTTGTAAACCACAACTAGTCCAAACACCGAGGACTATTTCATCCAGTAGGACAGCACTGCAATATCAGACATACAAATTCTAGACTAACTTCCTTGCTTAATTAGAAACTGTTGACAGTCCTAGCTACTTTTAGGAGCCATGGTGGTGCAGTGGTTTAAATGCAGCATTGCAGGCTAACTCTGCCGACTGCCAGGAGTTCAATCCTGACCGATTCAAGGTTGACTCAGCCTTCCATCCTTCTGAGGTCGGTAAAATGAGGACCCAGATTCTTGGAGTCAATAGGCTGACTCTGTAAACCGCTTAGAGAGGGCTGTAAAGCACTTTGAAGCCCTACATAAGTCTAAGTGTTATTGCTATTGCTACTTTTCCTGAAGGACAATACCAATACAGCTTCTAATTGTATTTATTCAGCTGTTTCCAAAGCTTACTCCCGAGGAAGCTTTAGATAGTCATCTACATGGGGAGAAAGGAATGTGGCTATAAATTTTCTTTTTTGGAAAAAACACCCCAATTTACAGATTTTTTTTTTTAAAAAAAAGTTTATTTGGAGATTAAATAAGTTTATTTAGGGATTAGGAAGAAGACTAGCCAGGAGATCAAGTATCATTTTTATAGCTGAGTCCAGTAAATGCTGACCCCCATAGCAGAATTTGACTTGTTCTATCCAACAGCTTTAATTAATGGCACTAATTAATTAATTAATGGTATGTTTTGAAAACTTTCAATTTGCTGTGATCACTACATCTTGTAAATTTAGCAGTTTAATGAAGGAACATGTTTCATTTAGGTTTTATCTTCCAAAATAAAAATAAACCTTCAATACGTTTTCGTACATTTTGCTAAAATAAATGTGTATAGTGTAATAATACACTAATACTCATAATACAGGATTTGGGTTTGGCTAGTCTAGGGAAAAGAAGGGCTAGGGGTGACATAATAGCAGTATTCTAGTATTTGAGGGGCTGCCACAAAGAGGTGGAGGTCAACTTATTTACCAAAGCATCAGAGGGCAGGTCAAGAAACAATGGATGGAAACTAATCAAGGAGAGAAGCAATCTGGAATTAAGGAGAAACATCCTAACAGTGAGAACAATTAAACAGTGGAATGACTTGCCTTCAGAAGTTGTAGGTGCTTCATCACTGCAGGTTTTTAAGAAGAGATTAGACAACCATTTGTTTGGTATAATATAGGGTCTCCTGCTTGAGCAGTGGGTTGGACTAGAAGACCTCTAAGGTCCCTTCCAGCTCCATTCTGATTGATTGATTGATTGATTGATTGATATCAGTAGACTATCCAGGAAGTCAGACGCTTCAGTGGCTAACCCCATCTCCAGCTTAATTAACTGCAGATCACAAAATTGTATCTGAATCCAAACAACTGGTCTGATAAAAAAAAAACTTGTGCAAGAGTTTGTTGCAAAACAACAGATAAAATCTAACCTACTCAGGCTTGCAGGCAAGGAATGAACTAAGCAGAGACCCAAAGTGTTAGGCTAGCATACAGAGAGGCTTTATCACACCTCCTGTATCACGAGCGAGAACAGGGATCATTGCAAGATTACGCCATTCTGCTAACTGTGGCCAGCTCTTCAAACAAAAGACAGAATACGATATTAACAAGTAAACCAACAGCCCGTGTTTTGGCCAATAGATTTAAATTCTGCAGTAATTTAAAATGTACAGTGAATTGGAAGCTGGCAATAGAAGGCACTTGTTTCGAGAGTGAGCTGTCCGTTATTAAGAAAGAGGCTAGCATGAAAAAGTGTTTGAATCGTTTTATCGTCATAAGGGTGTTTGAATTGGCAGCGTGGATCTTCCCTCATTGGAATTGAAGCCTCTTGTTCATTTCATTTAATTACCTTTTCTGTTGCTTTCAAGAGTGCATAGTATCATTTCTAAGCTGCAACACAACCACTTGGTGGAGCCTGCTGTGTATCGGAAGGAGCATGAGGTTCATGCAGTCTCCGTACTAGAACTGAAGGTTTCTCATGCTACACCATGAAACGCTTGCGCTCATATCTATCACTGCATTTTGCCTAAAGGGACATTTCAAATTACACCTGTAGACATCTCGAAGCAAGCAAAACTCATTTTGAGGAAATAGTGCAGATTTTTTTGGGCGGAGAGGGGGGGGTGTCAATTTATTTCTTATGTGGGATCCACAGGAGCCTTGAAGACAGATGGCAATCCTTACCTGGCTCGTCAAGGATTGCATTATTCTACTAGGAGCCCATGGCAGGCGAGATACGTTCTGTACAATGGCCTGGGAACGGTCATTAGCAGGAGCAATCTCTAACGCTCCTGTTAATGGAATGAAATATACTAAGGCTGTGCAAGACTTCAGAACTGAAGGCAAAAGGTGCCTCAGAGGGCACATCTGTCTGTTAATCAAACACGTCTTTTCCTGGGATCATTTATTCTGTGAGTTGAAGGATGATCTTGAAAACTGAGAATGCCTTCTGTCTATGGAATCTCTTGCATGATTTAAGTGTAAATTAGGGTATGAGATTATATGAGGAAATGGAATAGATACAAGTGAGAGGACTGGGTGTTCAGCAGGTTCCTATTCAACCTTGCTCAGCAGTGCAGACTTCCCAATTATTACTGAAGAGGTTCACCTCCCGTCTCAGGGGAGAAGAACAAGAAAAAAAATAGGGTTAAAGTCTCCACTGAGCAAATATTGGCTCTATACTGAAAATTAATGTTCTTGCTGGAATTCTTGCATCACCATCATCATCTTTTTTGCTAAGGTCACATGTAATGTGTTGGAATTCTTGCATCACTGCTCCATCATCTTAATAAATCTTGCTAAAGAAAATGCTGCACAATTCATAGAAATCTGGGTTCCTGTCCCAAGCAAAGAATTGGATGCCAAGACCAAAATGCTCCTTCCAACTATAATTGGGTGAATTGGTGAGGGACCTTCCCAAGGGTGTCCATCACAATCTAAGTCCTTTCCTGTTTATACCCACATACCAAGGGGGAAGGGCTTGGATTGCCATACCATGCCTTCCTACAATCTTGCAGATTTTAACCCTCCTGAAGACGCTGATGGACCTATGTTGTCCTCTATCAATTTCAGAACAGGGACTTAGGTACACGCTCTCTGGCCCAACATACTTTAGATGTACATTGAGGTCATTTCGCTAAGATAAATACGGCCATTCCCTTATTTAAGTTAATGGTTGCCTTTGAGATCGAAGCATGGCATTTGAAAGCACAAATATCTCTTAACTTGCATCCTAGCTAATTAAAAATTGTTCCCCATCATTTAAATTGAATTCATATTGTTTAATTGGTGAAAGCTATAATTGCTTTAATTTGCTAGTCAAACCGGTCAAAGCTCATAGTCCTAAATGCAGCTGATTTGTAGAGCTTACCCTTTCCACCTTGTGGTTCGGCTGAAATCTATGATAACCCACAATGAGATCATGGTGATGGCACAGGCAACACAATGTACATTGCCAATCACATTCTTGAGTCATGGCACCCGCCACTACTATGTAGAGAAAGTTACAATGCAGGCTCCATATCATCTGAAATAATCCCAGTTACTGAAATGGTATCTGAAAGTAATCCTGTACCTGCTGGAGGAAAGTAATCTCTGATTACTTTTGAAAGGGCATTTCTATAAGAAAAGAAACTTGGGTTGTTCTTTTTGAAAACCAGCCTGGATTGGATCTAACAATACAGGAATAAAAGAAATTCTGAGTGTGGTGCACACTAGCAAACAATTAAAGCAGACCCAGGGAAAGGCGTCTTGTGAATTTAGTGTGAATGTGCATCTCAAAGTATACTTGGATGGGCAATTTTTCATGTCATAGATATCTGGTACAAGGAGTGGTGCGGTGGCCTAGAAGTGGAGCTCTCACCTCACAATCAGGAGGCTGTGCTTTCTCTGGGCACAATGAGAGTATAGCTGCTGAACAAAACTCTGCACTGGTGACAGGAAGGGCATCCGGCCAGTAAAACACTCAGCTCCATTCAGTTGCCCAGACTCCACCCCGCACTAGCAATAGCACTGTATTTATATACCGCCTATCAGGGCTTGCAACTCTCTCTAAGCGGTTTACAAGGTCAGCATGTTGCCCCCAACAATCTGGGTACTCATTTTACCTACCTCGGAAGGAGGTAGGGGGTTATGGGGTCGCAAGGGATTATGGGGTCATTAAATGAAGATGATGATGATAAATAATCTGCAAACTGGAAAAGAACTAAGGGATTTTTTTTGCAACACATAAAAGCTACATTTTTAATACTTCAGTAAATTATCAGCGTTAAACTAAATGTTTTTCCAAAATACCCAATATTACCTGCAAACAGATAATATTGGTGTCTGAAACAGAAAATAGCACTTGTTTTCTCCTCTATGGGAAATACTACTTTATTTGCTGCATTCAATTGATGCCCCCAAATGGCTGTCTAAGATCTCTACTTTATGAAGAGAGAGCTTATGAAGAGAGAATAAAAGGGGTGTGGTTGGGAACAGCCCCCTTGCAGAGAACAACATACTATTCCAGTGAGAGTCTGATCGTAGTATTGGTGTATTGGCGTGCTGGATTGCATTTCCCAGCTTCGGTTCTCTGCAATAAGACTTTGACTAGACTTTGTGCTGTGACCTCATTACGGAGCCTGTTTTGGAGTGAGCTTATCATTTGGCATTCGGCCCAGAAGGTGTTTGAACATTTGCTGAAAGTCATTGGTAACCAGCTTTTTATTTTGTGTGCAGAAGAAATGCTTCTTTGAGTTTGTTTTAAATAAAAAAAACACTGTACCTTTTACAACTGGTGCAGATCCAGGTGTTTGGAGCGTGGAACAGAACAATCAGCGTCTTTAACTGCTGAGCCATCACACCCTTTTATTTTATATCTACCTTTATAGTTATATCCTACTGTTCCCCACTCATTGAGGGAAGCATGTAGAACGCTCTAGTTTTTCTCTTATAACAACAGTTCCATGAGATGCATTGAGCTGAGACCGAATGAGACGGCAAAATCATCACGTGAACTTCCAGAGTTGAGGAGCCTGGCTTTTCCTCGTCCTAGTCCAGGGGTGTCAAACTCGATTTCATTGAGGGCCGCATCAGGGTTGTGCTTGACCTTGGGGAGCCGGGGTGGCCATGGCCAGAGTGGGTGTGGCCAGCTTGATGTCACTCATGTCGAGGGCGCCTGTGATGGCCGGAGCACTCTCCCACCCAAAACTGGTTCCTGAGCTCTGTTTTTGGTTGTGATGGCCTCCTTCAACCTCTGCCAGCGAAAATGGAGCTCAGGAGGGCCACAAGCTCCATTTTTGCTGGCAGAGGGTTGTAGGAGGCTGTCACAGCTGAAAACAGAGCTCAGGAGTCCGTTTTTGCTGGCAGAGGCACTGTGGGCCGGTCCTTCACTGTTTCCAGGACAGCCCTGCAGGCCAGAACTAAGCACCCCGTGGGCCTTGAGTTTGACACCCCTATCCTAGTCCAACATCATTGCCACTACAACACACTGACTACCATCCTATGTTGCCTTCTATGATCATGTGATGTTGGCAGAAATTTCCAGCCTCCATTGTATCTAGTTTATAATTGTACATTCTATCAGAAAAGCCAGTGAGATGATTACTCTAACTCAGAAGAAACAAACTTTCCAAAAATAAATACTGTGTTTAACCAACTTCAGTCTGTGGTTGTGAGAAAAATTTAAACATCACAAGAAAATCATTTGAAAAAGCACATTTCATGTATGTCAGCTTGATATTTTGATTTAAGAGAATGAATTTTCCATTGGAAAACTATTTTGCACAATAGCAAAGTGTCTCTAAGTTCAGCCATAAGTGCTCATCCTCTTCAATTCTAAATGAACTTTAATGGACCTGCTCTCATGCTATTAACATTCTTTGGAAGTTACTGAAATATTAGGAAGTACCTAACACATTCTATGCTATTTATGCAGATATAAAATGCTACATCATTCATGCACAAATTAGTAAAATTTCTTCATACATTTATGAACTAAAAGCAACAGCATGAAAATAATTAGCACATTTGTCTAATCTTACCTTATTTCTTCATACATCACACAGCATGATTGGAAAACACGACTGGATTCTTTTATTCGATGTGTCTATGTATGATTCAGCCTGTCTGTCTTACAAATTGCAAAGGAATTTAGAGTAGTGTCAAAATGTATTTGACTGCTGATCAAATGCTTCCTTTTTAATGAGTTAGCTTAATCTCCAAGAGCTACAGGTAATTATTAGCTCACATTGTGCTGCATCAAAAATTTACATTTGCCTTCCACATTCTAGAGATTATCAAATGTGTTGTGATTATAACTCCCAGAATTCCTCACCAGCAGGATTTTACAAACTGGGAATTCTAGAAGTTGTAGTCCAGTAAGTTACAGTAAGACTGCAAACTAAGGAAGGCTGATTTACAGGTAACTAACCAAGCTCCTTCTCCTTTCATCTGCTTCTTATTCTGTCTTCTGACACTGAAAAAGAAAAGGTATCCTGAGGATTAGTTCTTACTGACTTGTTTCTCCTTTCTGGAAGGAGAAATAGCACCAAGACCCAGAGGCAGAGATCTCTTGCTGAAACCTGACATTGACATGACACCGTCAGGATGCAAAATGTAAGCATACCTTCACATTGACCTGATGATACCAATTAAACTGGAAAGATCCGAGCCAGAAATGTATGGGATAGAAATTCAGGTTGTAATAAAAGTAAATGGAACAGAATGATACAAATTCACTAGAAAATATTGTAACAAAGTATATAAAAGATAGGTAAGACTGTGATATACAGGAAAGCTTTGTGGTCAAATCACTTTTATAAACCTTGTTCCAGGAAAAATAACGTTCTTACCATACCTTGTAGACTAATCCATTTGTTATCAAAGTCTGTAGTCCATAAAATCTGATGAAATAAGATCTGATGACTCAGGTCAAGATTGTGTTTAATTTCCATTTTCTGTCCGTCATGTAAGTCAGTAGATGTCACCAAAAACAGCAAAGCACTGTACCTGGACACACATTATGCTGTAAGAAAGTTTTGCTTCTACTGGGTGCCTAGCACTCAGTAAAAGATGTTCTAGTATCCTACAAGATATGTTACATGTTTACAGATGATTTATCATACTAGCAGGAAGCTGAAAATAATTAATATCAGAATTTGTATATTCAGATTTTCTACAAGCTGAAAAAAGATCTGAAAATTTAAATTTCAATTGAAAGCACTCTATGCAATAAAATATTCTGAAAAACCTGTTTTTTCATATATGATACAAGAAAATTATAGCACAAATAATATTTGATTTGACTTGAATTACTATATAGCCTCCAACCTAAAAAAAAATTAAGGTGTTGTAATAAACATATTTGCCAGTAGAGGGCAGAACATACACATGTAAATTCTGCCAAGCTCACATAAATGAATATTTTAGACCCGGTCCTTCTGTGTAAAATCTCATGGTAAAAGAATGACAACAAAACAACCTTCTACTGGAAAACAATGTGCTCTGAAAGTTATTAAAAACTCAAATCTAGGCTCTATTACTTAATAACTGTTGCCAGCCTCCCAGTCCAAATTACTGTGATCTTTTAAACTCTGTACCATATTGCAAAGGAAGCCAAAAGAAAAATAGCGCAACAGCCTTACAAAAGGAGCACACCACACTTGTTTCTAAGGGAAAAATTTTACCTTGGCATGGTGATTAAAACGAATGCAGAGTAAAAAAAATTCTCACAAACAAGGCTTGTGTAAACCCTTGACATGGGGAATTGGAATTTCCCAGTGCTATTAACACTTAGCAGTTGGAGCCCTGTACCAGCCAAGAAGAAGTGATTAAGGGGTATTTGTTTAAACTAATTTCAGTCTGTATACTGGGTCTATGGAGACTGGGGTTACTCTGCTGGAATTGTGCAACACTACTAATTGGTTACAAATTTAACAGTGGCAGAGTTCCCACAGGAGCATTGCTATGTATTCATTAACTGTACTTGCTCTACAGATCTATTTGTGGATTAAGCATTTGTGGCATGAGGTGCCCCGGGCTGTTTCTGAACAGTTGGTTAGCGATATGCCATTGTATTAGTCTTCTCCATCCCGCAATTTATTACCAATGCATAAATAATAACGGAGTGGAGTCCTATGAGATCATTTCAGGAACCAAATTATAATTGCATGCACTCATTGGGGTTGTTCACGTATATCAGCAAGATTACAATGAAAAGAAAAAGGACACATAACTAAGTGTTGCATGTTGGTCTTCAAATTATTGATCCCTGGATCAATATTCCATTGTTCTACAGGAAACTAAAATGTCTCTATTTAGTTTAGTTTATTTATTTGGTTACTGAGATGAAAATAATAAGAAAAATGTAGGGACCGATTAGCTGTGCAGTCATACACATAAACAAACAAGACTAATGCATCTATTCAGGAGACTGGGACATACGTCCCAGAGGATGACAGCCATCCATTGATAACAAGCCACTTTCTTTCTCTCCTGAATCTCATTGCACATCACGGACAGGTAGGTAGATGAGCAATGAAGGGACTTTGCACTTAAGATGTAAACAAGGGGATATTAATGAAAGTACGTTTAATCATAACACAACAATCTAAGAAAACACTAAAATAATAAATGTTAAAATGAGAACATGTTATTTACACATCCACATTTTGTTTCAGTTTGGATTAGGAATCTCTGGAAGCATTATCTTCCTCCTCTTAGGATAAGAGTTGGAGAACGGTCATTTGATCTAATCTGCCAATCATAATGAAAACTGCACCTGGCAGGTGTTGCATTTATATCTGACAAGCTAATCGATTATTTCCTGTGCAAAACATTATGGACACACTAACTAAAGAATTAATCTAAACTGCCACCAGATTTCACTTCTTATTTAACAAGGCAGCCAGATCCCTCGAAAGATCAGCCAATAAAATATTATTTCCTTACTGGAGTAATATATGATCTAAACCAGCTTATTAAATAGTATCATACTGGTTTTCTGGGATCCAGAACACACTATGCGATGATTTAGGGATCACTTCTCAATGGCTTGAGAATTCTACCCTTCTCCATTCCATACTAGAATTGATGAGCAGTCCACAGATTCCCTAATTTGCTGGCATTTATTATATTCAACCCTCCTACTAATATTTATAAAACCAGAAGGTTGTATTTCTTTTATAACTTGGGCACTATTAGTTTCAGTTCAGCTTAACACTTGGCCTGGTTTATTTTTTGAATACCAATAATTTTACTAGTATTTTCTAGTCAACTGATGCTCCGTTCTTTTTTATGCACTGTAAAGAGGTTTCAATCATAATTTTTACATTTTAAAACAGCCGGTGGGGCTCAAACAGCCTATTGGTTGCTGTTTGAACCCCTTAGGACATCCTAAGTGAATTGGGCTGAACCTTCGTAATGCAGCACTCTCAAAAGTTATCCCACCTTGCCATTCTGAATGATATCTTGGCTGACAAGCAATAGTTCAGCGCAACTAAAAGAAAATATGTAAAATTGGTATTTATTCATTGGTTTCAAATTGGATTTATTTTCCATTGTATGCTAGTAGTCAATAATATCCTATTGTAGAAAGAAAAAAATCCATCTGGCTCAGCTCCAAGCTGGGAGAAAGGTGCTGGAAATAAAATGGAGGCTGATTGGAAAGAAGGATTCCGTTCATTGATGAGTAGAACCAACATGTGGTTCTGGGACAGCTGGGAAATTGATTGAATGAGTGGATGAATCTTTGTAGGTTTCTGTGATGCTGCTGGGGGTTGTGCAATGTCTGAAATACCCCTAGGGGATTGTGCAACATAGTGAGCTCTGTGTCTTTTGCTATTCTAATGGTGGTGGGTTAATCCTATTATATCCTAAAGGTCATGCCCTGTTCTTAGAATTTGCGAGAAGGATGTAAATTTTAATCCCATTGCTGAAGGTGGAGATATTTTCTTTGTGAATAGACTGGGCCAACATCCATCTCTAAAGACTTCAGGATCTGCTGGAAGCTATTAGGAAAGACTGGGGCTGCTTTCATGTTTCTCCATTTCTCCTTTGGGGAAGTATAATATTCTGGTTCTTTTAATATTTCCCAAAATATTTCATTCTCTAGGATGGGGGGAGCTTCCCACACTATGTTCTCATTATTGATCTAATCTTATAAGTTTGTAAAGATTTTCATGGATGAAAAAATACTGGCAGCATTGCCTCTAAGCAAATATTACGATCAAACACCAATGTATTTATGATGGTGCTAATCCCCACTTTTATTTTGAAACCAAGTCCCCAGGACGGGTATTAAGAAAACTCAAGGTCTGCCTCAGTATTTCCTCACCCACAAGTCCCAGAATTCCAATTCACTTTAATGAACCTTTGAGGGAGTCCATCAGCAGCCTGATTTTTTTCAACTTTCACTTCTAAAATATTCCCTAGTATCTTGCTCTATAACTGGAAAGGAACAATAGCAACAGGAACTAAATAGATTCAGCTACCTAACTATTTTCATTGTTTTGACTAGTAAATGTTAAGGCACCAGGATGTTTGACAAGATCTTGGGCATTAGATGTGGAATAGTTTATTTTATTTTAATTACATCTATCAAAATGTTCTGATTTAACATAACTTGAATAATATGGTGCCTTTCAGATATGTTGAGTAGAACTGAAGCCAAAGAGATTTGGAAAGCTCCAGACTGGGGGAAATTACTTGAGACCAACTGAGATTTTGCTGTTCTGCAATGGCTTCCAAGACTTGCCACTTGCAGCTGAGGCTTCACATGAACTACATTTCTGGTTATATCTAAATAAGCTTTCTTCAATCTTATATCTTCCAAGTATAATCTTACTTTCCAGTCTATTTGTCAAGCTGTAACTTTGGGAAGCGTGGTGATATTTCATATTCTAACCTGAATATGGTCACATTTATACTTCCTAGATGACAATTTCCATTTTAACTTTCTGGCAAGGAATAAACAGTTTCATAAAGTACATAGATCTGATTTTTTTTTTCAAATCAGTGCTGAGTTCTTGTTCCATTACAACTCTCTCCATAGCACTTAGTCATTCATATAAACCATGGAGGTTTTTTTTGTGGTATGCAAAGCAAAAAGGAACGAGAACGAAAGTGTTACAACTATTCTATGCAAGGCAAAAGGAATACAGAAGAAATCTGCGTGCCTAATTCATTCCCTCGGCACTTCTGGCTGTGCTGTAGCATCTAAGGGGCTCAGATAACAAGAGCTGGATCATATGCACTTCCAGAAAAGGCTCCTGGCCCTTTCCACCTGCTGCAGCACATTCCAGACCAACCCCTTGTTCTGTTGCTGAGTTGGGAACAGGGGCTCAAAAATCACAACAAGGCTTTTCCTGGGCCAGCTGTCTTAATACTCTTTGACAATAGGAAGAAAAACTAATTGCTGCATGCTGTTCATCACAGCACATCTTTCAAAAGTACATCATCGGTTGAAACTTTGACTGCAGAATCCTTTTGATATTGACTTACAGTGGCATTTTTAAATGCGATGACCTCATCTTTTTTCCTCTTAACATTGTTCCTGTGTTGTCACTTCATCAGTATTGTTTCTTGGAGAACATGCATAGCTAGCAGTCCTAGATTATTAATGTTCTCAGTATTGCAGCTATTGGTTGTGTCAGTTTTTAGAAAAATGCTCAACCTGCAGAGCCCCTCCTGTCAATGAAAATCTTTTCTAATAATTGACACAAAATCAGCCGCAAAACCTGGATAGCAGATTAATACTTTTTTGGATGCAGTTATAATATTCAGGAATGAAACAGTACAACAGTATTTATTTATGCCAAAATATTTATTTATTCCTATAACAGTATTTGTTTATTTATCTAGGCTGCTCCATTCAGATTGGCATGGTGAGGGGCAGAATGGGTTTTGTGGATCAAGTACAGGCTTTTAATTCTTCTCGCTCAAACAGCACACTGAACATTCAAAGCGTAGCATGTAAAACTAGAAATATGATAAACCCTACTCCCAGTCTTACAGGCATTCAGTTCTGAAAGCAAAAAGGCTGTTAGCATGATAATTTCAGAAGCATATCAAAGTATAATCATTGTAAATATGATTGCAGAAATATTATTTAATCACCACAAATGTTCTGTAATATATGTGCACTCCTGAGGGTTAAATCTAATATCAAAGTGGCCACATAGGGCACATACTTATTTATCAGACCCATTTCCAGCACACTTGTCTTTTAAATAAAAGTACAGATTAAAAACTAAGTGAGAGACCACAAATGTAGGGTGTCAGACAACTGTGTTGTTATTGGAGGTAGAAGCTGGGAAGATCCTTGATAATCCAGAAATGATCTCTAAAAAATTAAAAGTTTAAAAAGGTTTATGCTCTTTGCTTAAGGAATCTGTGGCTCTTCAGATCTTGCTTTCTAGAGTTGATGGGATTACAATTCACCAATATCTGCAGCATCAAATATTTCTATGGAGATTCTCAATCATCCAGGTCATGGTTGTCCCAAAGGTGGTGTTTAAAAGGCAACTGGACTTTCTTGATTTTTTCCTTGAAAACATTTCACTTCTTATCCAAGAAGCTGAACTGAAAAAGTTCCGCTCAGAACTGAAGAAGCTTCTTGGGTGAGAAGCGAAACTTTTTCAAGGAAAAAAACCAAGGAAATCCAGTTGCCTTTTGAAAAAGCACCTTTGGGACATCAAATATTTCCCACCCCTGCTATATTGTATTATAGACACTGCTTGCTAGAGTATCTGTCTGCTGCAAATAAGATGTTTCAGTGCCTCCCCCAAAAACCTTTTGAGATGATAAAGCAGGTGGCAAATGAGAAAAATAAGTGTAGACCAAGTAGTTTTCTGTGGCCTCCTAATGGGGCAGAGCTCCTTTTCACTTCTGGACCACTTATCGCCCAACAGGCAGACTTTATTACTATTGTACTTAGAAAAATGGAAAGAAAAATAGCTTGCTTGTGTGATGCTGTCATAATAACTGGACATAAGAAACACTGCTTAAGCACAGTTACTGTGAACACCACCATCAAAATCTTCTTTCTATCAGTGAAAGCTAGGATTCTACTAGATATTATGGCTGACAAGTCAGTGAAATGAATTACAAATTCTTGTAAGATTACTTAATCGCTTAAAATGAAATACAGCCACTGCTCTTTCCCCAGCCTGGATCTCTGTAGATGTGTTGACTCCATTCCTGGCTAGTTGGGAATTCTGGAAGCTGCTGTTCAACAAACTTTACAAGGGAGAAAACTAGTTTGAAAACAAGAAGAAACTAAACTTCTATATATCTCAGTAAATAATGAGCTTTGAGAATTAGTAATTGGGAAGGAAATTAGTAAGTGAAAATGAGGAACGTGAAAGTGAAGATTAGTTAGAGAAAAGCTCCCCAAACTGCTCTTCTCCCGATGTATTTCAACTACAGTTTTCAGCAATCTTAGCCTGCCTGGCCACTCATTTTACTTACACTATAACCCTTGTTTTGAGAATAGGACTAGCAGCAGGTACGTTTCTGATAATATGTTGCTTATATTTTGCCTTATCAGAGTTGTAATAAATAGGGCAAAAGATGCAATATACATTGCTTCAGTATAGATGATATATAGAGGTGGGCGGAAAGAGAAAAAGAGAAAGCAGCAAACCATTACTGTGTAGTTTTATTGTTATTTATACATCATGGACACACACAAAAGCTGTTAGCTCCTCAAATAGCAAGCGTCAAGGTTCTGCACATCCACCCAGTTGGTAAAATAAGTCAGTTAATTTGGCAGGTAAATATTAAGCAATCAAATTGTCAGAATAAGACATGGGCTAAGAAAGAAAGACAAAGAATGGAAAACTTATGAAAGTGAAAAGATTTTAAAAGAACTGAACAGAAATGAGGACACTGCATCTCAATGTACGACTACTTATACAATTGCTTTGTCATTTATCAGATCATTTCTAATGCGAAGTTTCGGAGCCTAGAGCTATCATTTTTATAAGCTTTCCCAAAACATACAGTATCAAGTTCATCTACGAATTGTATTACTCCCCATCAGCAAAAGCCATTCCTTTCCTGAGTCTTCACAAAATGATGGTGATGATTATGTGTTCCCCTCTTTTTTTTTTAATCCTAAACACACTGACATTTTGACAGCATGTTGTAAGTACTTAAAGGAAATGGCTGCCGTGGGGCGGATTACACACTCACAAAATGGCTGCCGTGGGGGATAATTATTTATGTATTTATTTATCAAATTTATATAACCACCCTTCTGACAAATGGGACTCCAGGTGGTATACAATAAAAAATAAATGAGAAAAATACATATAAAAAAATAGCCATAAAAGCACCATTTTCCTCCCCACAAATTGCCAGACTTCAAAACACTATTTTGTTTTCTTTATTTTTTCCTGTACAAGTGATCACGTTTAAGAATAAACTAGTAGCTAAAGACATTCTTCATGTTTCATTCTTTCAACTCTGAGACTCTCTTAGTCAGCAGGAAAACCCTCCAAAAACTGAAAAGGACCACATTTGGGATAGGCAGAGAATCCAGCAGTGAAATTTTAAGAAGGAGACGGCGTCTCTCTGCGAAAGGGAACCAGGCACTGGCTCAGAATATTAGCAACTGCTTCGTTCCGAGCTTCCTTCTCTCCCACGACCTGGTCAGAGTCTACGCGGCCGGTCTGTAGTTGCCAGGGGTCAGATACGTACATACAGAGACTCTACGTGAGGGGGGAGTAGGAACACACAGAGAGTTGCAATGCATTACTGCCTCACGCAGAAGCAAATACAGATGTCTCCGAGACCATTACAGTTAAAGAGATTGGAAAGATTACAAAACCCATGCTCCACATTGCTTTCCGGACCTCATTATTGTCTAAGAACACATTGAGAACGTCTACAGAATCCAAGGTTATTCTGGGAAAGTAAGATTATCCCTTTGTTTGTTTTACAGGGCATTCACTTTCTTTTTTAATTAGCTTATAAAATAAATAGCTTCTCAAAATTTAGATTAGAGTTAAGAGGGGAACTTGGACCATGCTGAGAGAGGTCTCGGTGGACCCACAGGCCCCAATGTAGCTCCAGCCGGACACCATCCATGAAACTGTATTTGCCATTTCTGCTTCTGAAAACTCTTTCGATTTTCAGTAACAGGCAGAATACATACAAATTGGTCATTCCACAGCCTTTTGAGGAGCCTGTAGTGAAATCTGCATCCTGCAAGCACCTTGACATTGATAGGGATAACAGAATTAGTAAAGTTTGGATCATTTCTTTCATTTGTTTTTATATGTGTTAAAAATCATCTTCCCATTCGCCCCCACAAAAAAACCGCACATGCTTTGAGTTCTCTAGGAAATTTCTGCATATTTCTCCAAACATTTTTTTTTCTTTCCTAAAATGTTTCTAGGCCCATTAGCAACTCAGGGCTACAGGCCAGAAGTATATTTAAAAAAAAATTCAGGATGCATTGACTAGACAGGAAATAAAACCCCTAACAAACCAAGAGTTCAAGGGTGCAGCTCCTGTCGTCCTGCAAAACGACTTCAGCTGAAGCCGTTCTTTCTCATGCTTCTTTTCCGTTTTTTGGTTGCCGTTCACGGGGGGGGGGACTTAGGAATGGGGTGCTTCAGCTGCTAGTCAAAACACCTAACAGCCGACGTGTGAACCAAGGCCATGTCAACAGACACCTGTGGGAGCTGATTGGCCCATGTGACCTAAAAGACACAGGGGAGGGGAGAATCCTATTCTTTTAACGATCCCTAAGCGCAGGGACTATTTAGAGCTGGCTTCACCTTTCCAATTGCCGACACGATGGACTCAATCAAGGGCTTTCTGAGCCTAACCCAAGGGTCAGAGTCCTGACTTCCCTGAGTTCATTGGTCAGAACGATGACAGCAAGCTAGCTCTGATTTACTACCAAGCTTTACCTGGGATCCCTGAGACCCGCCTGGCCGCCCAGGACAAACCAGGAGAGTCGCAGAAACTCAGGGAGTGATAGTGGAAGGAACGTCGAAGGGAGTTGAAGCCAGTGAGGCTGAGGTGACCCCAGTGGCAGTGGCGGCAGTGCCAGCAACGGGAGAGGCCCAACAGCTGGATGTCTGCCTGAAGACGCGGATGGAGGGGACCGAAACCCAGCAACCAGGAGAGATCCAGTGGTGACAGAGAGCCCGTGGCTGGCTGAATCCGAGGGACGGTGGCAGGTGGCAACGACCCTTGGCACCAAAGCTCCTGTGGGATCACTGAAAGTCTCTGGGTCGCACTTGAGACTAAATAGAAAGAGAGGAGGGCAACCGAAGAGGACGAGGGGGAGGACTGGAGCTATTCAACTGTCCCGGTTGGCCAGGAGCTGGAGCAGCTCAGGGAGAGGCTCGGCAGGACGAGCTTCCACAATGCCCGGTCATGGCAGGGATGGGAAGTCAGGCCACCTGGCAGAGCCGTATGCAGCCTGGAGAAGCCAAACCCCTGCCAGCTGATTCTGACTTGCCAGTCCAAAGCTTCGTCCGGAGGGTGCCCTGAGCCTCAGGTGGAGAGGGGAGTGAAAGTGAAAGGATCAGAGACTCAGCAGGTGGCAAGAGGCCCAGAAGGGGGGAGGTGGGTGCCCATCTTGGCTCAGTGGCACTGGCAGCGGTCAGCCAGCCCAATGGTGCAGCTGCTGCCAACCCCCGCCCCCCATGGAGTCCCCAAGGCAAGGCAAGCCCACCTGCCCTGGAGCGCTCCCAAATGGCAACCTGTCCACTGGCAGCTGCTGCAGCAAGTGGTAGATCCCCCCTCATCCCAGGCCACCTTCGATGAGGACCCAGACCAGCTGGCACTGTTCCTGAGCCAGGTGGTCACCAACCTGGATCACTACGCCCAAGTAGAGGGCGATGGTTAATGCAGTGGCAGTGGGTTTGGGAGGGGAGGCTGCCAAGTGGGTGGCCGACCTCCACAAAGAAAACGCCTGGGAGTTGGGGAATGTGGGCATGTTCCTGGATGAACTTCAAGGCCGTTTTGAGGATGTCACACAGGCTGAGCTACAAGCTACAAACTGAGACAGAGGGGCTGACCTGTGCAAGCGTACATCCACGAATTTCACTGGATCACATGAAAGTGAGGTCCTGGCCAGAACAACTGCTGGTCCACTACTTCAGACCGGGAGCTATGCCACGCTTGCGCCTTCTGGGGCCTGCCTAACTGACTGCACAACTCGTACTGCGCAGCCCTATCTCCAAGGAGTACCAGGACTTAGCCAGTGTGTTCAGTGAGGAGTGCAACGGGCTGCCCCACCAGCACTTCACTGACTGTGCTATGAAAACCATGCCAGGCCAAAGCTACCAAAGTCTAAAATGCACTCCATGTCCTCCTGAGAGATAAGAGAGCTAAGGCGGTGGTCGGCAAATCGCGGCTCGCGAGCCACAAGCGGCTCTTTTGCCCCTTGAACTTGGCTCTTCAAGGTGCGGGCTCGCGAGATGCGGCACAGGCTGGCCCCTCCCACCCCCGCCCACTCGGCTCAGCTCGGCTCGGTCTTCGACCGCCGCTGGAATTCTCGCCTCCTCGTCTCAGGAGCAGGTAAGAAAATCTTGTGCGGG
>JANHJO010009113.1:236181-248220 GCA_032468235.1 Pseudoxyrhopus heterurus | reverse complement strand
ATTACCAACACATCCCAAAATCCTTAATGTGGTCTGGTTTGGATGACCCGCTAAGTTTTCCCCTATCAACTTGTCGGGTGTTTAACTTCTTAATTGTAACTGGGGTTTTTTTTTCTAGATAAATATTAGTGTGTGAACCTTTTCGGTCTGTAGGTACATTCTCGTATTAAGGATGCAATTCTAAATGTAGTGCCCAAGAAATAAATAGGATCGATTTCTGAATGGGTAAGCGCGGGTTTGCGCTGTAAATTACTATTACTGGAAGTTTTGCTTTGTAAAGAAAATCAGCGACAGAAAGTAATGATTAATCCAGTGATTCATTCAAAAATCTAAGTCTCAACGATTTATTTCTTAAAATTAATAATGGGAAGATGTCTTGAATATTGCAATTAAGCTTGTAAGCAAAATATAAAGGAAGCAAACAAGTTTCTGCGCTTAGTCAATGCAGTCGAGCTTTGCTGTGCTGTGGATGGGCTGATCCTGCCCATCCCTTGTAGCCTTCGGGGAGGGGGGCCGCCTTTGCCTTTTCATGGAAAAAGTGATCCCGGTCTTCTTGCCAGTTGCGGCCGAAGGGTGTCCAGGAAAGCCCCCCCAACTTGGTCCCACCTGCGCCATTCCCCTCTCCTGCACGATCCAGGGCGCGTTTTGCCTTGGGCCGGAAGCCAGAGGCTGCCCAGCCTCTGGCAAGAGCCAATCAGAGCGCGCCTTCCAGCACGTGGAGGAGAGGGAACCAAGAGCCCGGCGACTGCGGCGCAGTCACTGCCCGGGTTCCTCGGGTCCGGGCCAGCGAGAGGGGCTGCCAGCTCAGCCGCCGCCGCCGCCGTGCTTGGTGGGGGAGGGCTCCGCCCCAGCCAGACTTCAGCCCCCGCGCGGCCGGAGAGCCGAGGAGCCACAGCCATGAGCGGCCAGTACCCGGAGGAGAGCTGCTCCGAGAGGCCCGAATGCAAAAGTAAATCGCCAACTTTGCTCTCCTCCTATTGCATCGACAGCATCCTGGGCAGGAGGAGCCCTTGCAAGATGCGGATGCTCGGAGCGGCTCCCAGTCTGCCGCCTCTGGCCAACCGGACGGAGCCGGACAAGGCCGGGCAAGGTGAGCGGGGCGGAAGGAGGGAGGGAGGGAAAGGCAGAGGCCGGTCCTGCCCGCAGCCTTGAATCTCGCCGGGTCCCTTCCACTCCCTCTTGGCCCGGGGGCTGCAAGGGGGGCGGCGCTTCTGAGCACCCGGTCCCAAACTCGGGCAGTCCCCAGTTGAGCCCCGGACAGCTGGAGGCCGAACCGCGTCCCGAAGGGCTCCCCTCTCCCGCTCCCCCCCCTCCGGCGCCCCGGGCTGAATCCTGGCGGGGCTCACGCTGCTCCGGGAGACGGCGGGGGGTGGGGATGCCAAGCCCTCTTTCCCGCTCCCCTCGCTTGACGGCTCGGGCGGGGGGCGGGGGAGGCCAGTGCCAACCGTGGTCCAGAGGTCCGTGCGGGTGTTTTCTCCCACTTGGCTTCAGCGCCTTTGACCTGCCAGGCCTGCATTAAAGGCGAAACCATCTGGGCGACGGAGGGGGGCAGTTCAGTCTCCAAAGCCTGTAGGAAATCGGAGGTTCCGTTCGGATTTCCTTCCTGAAGGGAGAGAGGAAGAGACTTCGGGGTCTTCAGAGCCACTTTCTCTCCGGGCTGCGGTTTCAGGGTTGGCTTCAAGGGCGGCTCTGTCTTGCTCCCTCCGAAGAAAGGTGGGGATTCATTTGACAGAACCCACCGGTGCCAGGTGGAAGAGGGAGGCTCCCTAGAGTTGGTAGCTGGAGGCAATAATGTTGGAAACCAAACCGAGGTTGGGCGATGCTCTCCGGCAATGCTGGTGGCTGCAACTTCTTCTTTCGAACCTAAGCTCGGTTCTATATTCTGGAAAGCTGCCTTTGGGCTCCCCTGACTCCACCTAGACGGCCGAGGAGGAAGGTGGGCGGGCTGGGACGATGCCCGGCGCTGGGGCTTTGGCGGGAGGGGCCCCGGCTTCCTCCTCGGCTGGACTGACCCCCCGCGACCGTCTCTGTCTCCGGCAGGACCAGGCAAGGGCAGCCCGCCCGGCTTCGAGATGGGCGAGCTGCATCTGCCGCCCAAGCTGCGCCGCCTCTACGGGCCCGGCGGGGGCCGGTTGCTGGCGCGGGCCGAGGCCGCCGCCCCGTCGTGGGACTCGCTCAAGATCAGCCAGGCGCCCCAGGTCAGCATCAGCCGAAGCAAGTCCTACCGGGAGAACGCGCCCTTTGCGCGCGCCGCTCGCGCCCTCGACGACCTGGGCAGCCCGGGCGGCGGCGGCCCCGACGGGCGGCCGGGCCGAGGGGAGGAACTGCTGGAGGACGAGGACGAGGAGGAGGAGGAGGAGGAGGAGGAGGAGGAAGAGGAGGCCGAGGAGCTGGAGGAGGAGTTGGACGAGGACGACGAACTGCTGGCCGAGGCCAAAGAGGCCCGACGGAGCTCGGGGTCCGCGGGTGGGACTGGCGGGGGGCCTGCGGCGATGGGAAGCGAGGGGGCCGGGGACTCGCCCAAGGAGGAGCTGCTGCTCCCCGCCGACGAGCTGGCCGACGGCAAGGACGGCGAGGAGAGCGTCTGCCTGTCGGCGGGCAGCGATTCCGAGGAGGGGCTGCTCAAGAGGAAGCAACGCCGCTACCGCACCACCTTCACCAGCTACCAGCTGGAGGAGCTCGAGAGGGCCTTCCAGAAGACCCACTACCCGGACGTCTTCACCAGGTAGGGGACGGGCCGCGAGACGAGCTGGGCGGAGGGGGCTCTGCTCGGGATGGCACGTCGGAGGAACTGCGGGGACGAGCAAAGGGAGGCGGGCAGCGGGGCCTCTGGGCGAAAGCTTCTTTCGGGGTTTGCCTTAGAAGATCCGAAGGAGGCGGAAGGAGGAAGCAGGTGAGGCTCGGTCAGAAAGGAGACTGCGGGGCTGGAAAGCGGGAAAAGGTTTGAGGAGAGGAGGGTCTTTTTCGGGTCGTCCTCGCCAGAACTCGTTTTCGTGCCCCGCTTTGCTCCTCCGGTGCTTTGGGGCAGCCACCCTCCCCACGTTCAGCGGCCTTCACGAGTCAGCGGGCCCGGCTCTCCGCTGGACTTCGGCCGTTGAGCTGGTCTGCCCAGGATAGGTGTGGCCGGATTTTTGACTCATCGTTGCCAAACCGATCTATTTTTGCCCTGGTCCTCCGGCTAGTCGGTCAGGGATCAGTTTCACAGTTTTCCGTTGAAGCTGGAAAGCTGCCCTCTCGGTGGAGGCGCAGACACACACAGGGAAAGGAGATCAAAGTATTCCGCTTTCCAAGGCTAAAAATATGGACCGAGGCGGCCGCGGCCGGCCCGAGCAGTTGGGTTGCTTGCCTGTCGCAGGCGGCAGTAATTTCTGGACGGGGTCCGGAAAACAGGAGATTGGGGGGAATGGAGCTGGGGACTAGAAAGCGGTGGCTCTTCTCTGGATGCGCCTCAGCTTAGAAAGGAAACGCGGGTCAAGCTGAGAATTCCCGGGCGGAACTTTCGGTCTCAGCCTCCGTTATAAACGCCTTCCTAAATATTTGCATCTTGAGGGGGGAAATCTCCGCCATTCCTGGGCTTCAGATTTGCTTTGGGTGAGCTTAATTCTTCGTATTAGCCCTTCTGAATTGATGATTAATAATATTCATCAATTAAGTATTGCCTTAGGAATTCCTTCATTTCTGCCGGAGCTCAAATGCTCCCAATCTATTGCCAACAGAGAAGCCAAAGCAGGCGCTGCTAATAGAACTCAACTCGGTCCCTTCTCTCAAACGGCAGTGGGGGGCGGGGGGGGATATTCGTGTTGAACTGCAAAAGGGTTCTTGGCCGGAGCGAGCTCTTAACTCTACCAAGTTCCTAGGCAATTTTCCTGGGTGCGAAGAAATTCTCCGTCTGTAAAAGTCGGCAATTTACTCGGTCTTCTCCTTTTTATCAATTGCCTGGGATTCTTCCTCTACTTTTCTTCTCTCCTGAGGAAGAGAGAAGGGGGGGGGAGGGACGCCCCTTTAAATTCGTTAACCTGCCACAGTGCATTTTATTTCCTCGGGGAAAGGAGCTGCGTTTGGATGATGGGAAGAAACTGACGGATCCCTTGCTAGGGCGGGTTTTTCGCTAGCCTTTTATAGAGGCTTATTCGGTACCGCCAGTCAAATTCGGTTGTGGGGCTACAATGCCAGGCTTCGTCACTGATATGCCTAGCCTAAGCTTTCTAGCCAAGCCAGAAGCCAGAAAACCGCTCCGTCTTTTCCCTGGAAACGCGTCAGCGGAGCTCACCGAGCAGCCTGGTCCCAGGGCAAGAATCCCGACCATGCCCGGGGGACTGACGTCGGTTTTTCCACTGCCCCGGACACCCGTCAGTGCAGAAACGTCCCGGGTCCTTGAAATCGCTCCTGCAGATCGGTCCGGGGGCTTCCCTATTGGCAGCTCGAAGGTGCTGGCTATTTTTATTTCTCGAGCGCGGCCAGGCTCCCACTTCGGTCGGCGCTGCGCTTTTCTTCCGAGCGGAAGGAGAGCCAATTACCCCGGGAGTCTCCCGGATTCTAAGTAAAGCGGTTGTGAGCAGTTCCCTAACATCCTAACGGTTTCCGATTTGCTTTAATTGTTGCAATAATGCCCGCCACGAAGGGCTCGTGTCGCAGCTCAGTGGATCTGCCCTGCGCTGCAGCGCGGCCTTTGGAGGTGGGAGCCTTCGTCAGAGGCCTCGGTTGGGGATGCCGGAGAGGAGGTGGTCTCGGGCGTGACTCCTTCTGGGGACGCTGCCCTCTTCCCGCCTCCTTGGTGGAGAAAAGGGGGAATAGTAAGAAAGGAAATTGAGCTTGGGAAAAGCAAGGAGTAAAGCCTGTCTGGGCCATCGGATGCCAGCCAGCGAGCTTGAGGCTTGGGCTAAAGTATTTCCAGCTTTGACCCGGGAATGGAGAGGAAGGATGGGCCAGGCTATCCCACCACCGCCACAAGGCTCGAAGGCAAAAAGCGGGCCTGGCCTGGTCTGCGGCTGGGCGGGTGGGGCCGCTTTGATCTGAGCAAGGAAGGAGGAGAAGGTGGAATGGAACCAAGGCCTCGTGCGGATTCCACCTGTTCCCGGACCCTTTCGAGTTTCACCTGAGCACCTGTCTTGTCCTTCTTTCCCTCCCAGGGAAGAGCTGGCGATGCGCCTCGATCTGACGGAAGCCAGAGTTCAGGTGAGTCGAGGGGGGAGGGGTTGGAAACTGAGGTGGGAGCCAGATATCAGCTGCACAGGGCAGCTTCTCGGCGGGGCAAAACGAAATGCTGTAACCGTTGATTTCATCCTCTTGGATTCATCCTTTTGCCCACCCCAAATTAAGTTAAAAAAATTGAGGGAACTGCCGGGCTTCTCCAATCCCCCCCCCCCCTTTAGGAGACAATGTCCAGGAGGTCCTCAACAAAGCTTCCTTTCTTTCCCCACTGCAAGTAGCGCTTCTGGCGATTTTTATCCTCTCCCAAAGTATCTCAAAAGAGCAAGCCAGGCCTGTTGGTGCTCAGGAGAGAACCCCCCTCCCGCCCCGATCTCTGAGAGCCCGCGGCCGCCCCGGTTTCCTCTCGGGGGCTTGAGCAGGC
Source organism: Pseudoxyrhopus heterurus (assembly GCA_032468235.1). Taxonomy (NCBI): domain Eukaryota; kingdom Metazoa; phylum Chordata; class Lepidosauria; order Squamata; genus Pseudoxyrhopus; species Pseudoxyrhopus heterurus. The sequence goes on along the minus strand of JANHJO010009113.1, from coordinate 242,648 downwards.
CGTCGATGCAAGCAGTCGCTTGGGCGGGAGGCAGAGTCGCCTCCGCAGCAGCAGAGCAGGAGGCCACCGTTGCCCCCGACAGATGGCTCGGCCTTTGCGCTCTGTGCTGAGCAAATCACTTTACACAGAAAAGCCAAGTGCAGCAAAAGCATCATAAATTCCATATGGCTCATTTAATACACAACAGCTTCTCGCATTAGAGGAGCTAATGAAGAGCTCAGTTCCCTCCTCTCTGTTGACACATTTCTCTATTGTCAAACAGAGATGTGACAGCAACTCAGGATTTTCAGCTCAGGGGAATGAGTCGTGGGAAAGTTAAATAACTAAAAAAGAGCGAGCAAGAAACTGAGACCGCCCCCCCTTCCCTCATCACCGTCTTTCTTTCTCACCCTCCTTTTTGTTCTCATTCATGGGAGAAGATGTAATTAAGAATATGAATTATTAGAATCCCTTGGTTTACCTATGGGTATACTCAGACTTATTAATTCAATAAGAGGCAGGATTGGGGGGGCACGTTGCTAATTGAGTTGGAAGCAGGAGAGGCGCACTGGGAGATACCAAAATTCTCCTTGCATTAATGCTCCGTTCCTGGGCTGGCTGGGACCGGCTGTAAGGAGCGCCTTCTTGGAGGTGATCAGAGCAAACCGGGAGCTACGAAAAGAAGTCACGTTTTTTTTGCCAGCTATAATGTTTTCCTTCTTTCTCTTTCCCAAATCCTTTTGTTTGGTGGAAGTGAAATCAAAATTCTTAGAGAGCAAATTCTCATTTCCTGTTCCTTTCACATTGTTGTAATTGTTAATGTGACTATGCTATTTAAGCTTTAAAACAGGACAAAAGATGCCAATGGCTGATATAAAGTCACATTAAGTTACTTTATGGAAATTCATTTAGTCAAATTTTGGTTAAAAAAGACATAGGAATGGACAACGGTTTCTCTTTTGCTCTTTCTCAGGAAATAACTAGAGGAAAGGCAGACCTGCAGTGATTGTTAATGGTGCTGCAGATGAATAGCTGCAAAAGATTATTTACTGTTATTAATTCTGTCAACTATCAAAGTCTTTAACATGTTTAACCTGCCACCTAAGTTGCCAAAAGCATCCAAGCGTTTGCCAAAAACCTTTGGCACCGAGAAAGGGAAGGCTAGAGAAAGCTGCATGTCAAGTTTTAAAGACATCAGGAAACGTTGCTTATTGAATATTGCAGCATATGTCTTATGCAGTAGCATATACACTTTCCACTCGCTGTCCCCAGTCATTGGCGAGGCTACCAGAGGATGGATGGGAATTGCAGATCTAGATCAGATAGAAAAAGACGACATCAGAGAAACTCCTCCAGTAGGGAACCAGTAACTAAGTGCCTATTTCTACTAAGAGAAATGTATTTTAAAAGCTCCCTCCGATGGCTCAGCCTGCTTCAAAGGGACAGATGAAGAATAGACAGCAGCAGAACGTAAATAATCAACAATAATTTATTGTTTATATACGTCCAAGAGTTTCCTTGATACATTGAAGACGGGGGGACCATGTATATTTACCAGCCAGGGCTAACGGTCTAAATCCCCCAAAAAGGTAAAAGAGAAAAGAAATGCTGCCTTAATGATACCACAAAAAGTAGTTGTATCCAATTGGATTTTTACTTTTGAATAGGAAAATAATAAGTCAATGTATGCCTCTGCCCGTTAGGATCTTGGATTTGGATGTCTGCACCGCTGATTTCATAGGAAACCACGAAAAAGCTGCCCAATATCTGAAATTTGGGTGACTTTCTACGGCTGGAAGCCTTTGCTTTGGATTGATAGGGAGGGAAGGAGCTTTCGGTCCCTTCAGCGCTGCGACCCGGGCTTTCTCCCCTCAAGAGAGCAGGCGGCGCATTTGCTCCCAGGCTCCCCCGGGCGATTCGGTGGATTTCCTGGCCGTTCCCAGAGCGGAGGCGCCTTTCTGCTGCCCCGGCCGGCAAGGGGCGAGGCGCCAGGCGGGGCCGGGGGGCTTCCCGAGCAGCTGCCTGGCAGCCTTTGCGCCGACGCCCCCCTGCCCGGCGGACGGGCCTGGCGGCTGAGGGGCCGGGGGGGGCGGTGGAAGAGGGGAAGGTGGGACAGTAGATGATAGCACTGATTTTTCACAGCATAAAAAACGCCACTTGCTGATTTCTGATTTAGCAAACTATGATTAGAGGCACATCTAGGAAAATGAATTAAAAAGCTGACACAACTATTATCAGCATGTCTGCACAGCTGTCTTCCAGCAAAGGGGCACAGAATCAGTAAGACGGGTAATTACATGTGAAAACTGGACAAAATCCAGGAGAAAGGTTCAGAGTTTTGTTGGTTATCAGCCCAAACTATGTATACATGAAAAGAGATCTTTAACCTTTGGTAACTACAAGAGCCAAGAAACTCTTCCATTACCCATAGCTACACAAATGTCGGAAGGAAGTGGTTTAAAACTAAAGCCATCAGGTTAGTTTCAAGCATTCAGGAATTCCTGCCTCAGTTTTTGGACTTGCACATTACTGCATGCTTTGATCATGAAGCAACTTGCTAGAGACTGGATCTGTTGCATGATAAAGCGAAACCATTTCATAGGAAACTTTGTTCCATTTAAGGAATATTTTGTTTTCTTTTTATGATCCTGTAATCCCTTGATTTGGGGTAGAGTTGGAGTGACTGAATGGAGCCGAGTATTCACTGGCTGGATGCCCTTCCCGATGCCTATGCAGAGTTTGCAGCAGATATTTTCTCCTTGCACCCAGAGAAAGAAGCAACTGTTGCTGCCTGGGATTGAACTCTCAACCTTCCAAATGGGAGGAGACTATCTTCCCCACCATGCCGCTCTCCATTTAAGAAATAATCTGGCTAGAAAATCAGGGTACACATAGGATCATTCATGATCCTATAATACTGTATTATTTGTGGGGGGTGTTGATTTTCTTCTGAGTTGGAAGCCAATCCAGATACTGTTGCCTGATGTAGTGGATTTCCCAATATGTTAACTTTAGTTTTTGAAATGGACTCTCATTTATTTCTGTTTCCCAGAAAACTTTGGGTGGGGGGAGCGAGGCAGGGAGGAGAACGTGGCAAGAGCAGGAAGAAGCGAGAACTTTTTGAATGCTGTCACCAAGGATGTCTTTCTTGCCTTCTTTTGAATGGTCTGTGTAAAGATAAGCACTTGTCAAATAAGTTATCCAGACAAGATGTTTACAACTTGGAAATGCGTCATTTTAAAAGATAACAAGTGAAGAGGGATCCCTGCCACCACTCCACAACCATACCTTTCTTCTTTTCGAGATAAGGACTTCCGTGTTACTGGAACTATCTAACCAATTACAGATGAGTTCTTCACCTTTTCTTCAAAGACTGAATGCTTTCTTCTGCTGAACTCAACGGCAATTTCTTGATGCCAATTCCTTGTTCTTGTGAATATATCAAGTGTTCATTGTGTATCTGTGAGTGGGAGAAATCAAAGTTAACCTGTACACCTGTATCTTATACAAATGAATAAATGTGGAAATAAAAACAGGTTCGCATAGGTCAACAAGCTTTATTGCCTTAGGAAAGTAGTGTTTTATTATGCAGGCTTAGAAGAATTATATGTTTTCATTCACGATGTTTTTCTTGTGATTCTAACATGTTAATCCCAGATTATTATTATTGGCTGGGTTGCGTAGTCAGAAAAATGTTTAGTTTGGATTTGGCATTTTTATCTGTCTATCAAGTTTTTTCTAAGAATTATTATTATTATTACTTATGTAAATGAACTCCATTTCCCCCATTTTCAGCTTGCAAGTCAATTGAAAATAATAGTATTGCCACCATGAGAATTCAGCCTCTACAACCTGCAGAACAATTAGTCTAAGCAGTAAAACAGGACGATCAATCATTTGGTGGCTGGAAACTGTAATTAGTATGTTTGGGTGAGCCAAGTACCACAGCAAGTAGGACAAAGATGCAAAGTGAAGGAGGCTGAATCATACATTAGTAAGGCTAGGATTTCAAAAGGGTTTAGATTTATTTAAAATCGTACTGATTTCATCCAAGAGTTTTGTTAGGATCCTGAGGGGGTTCAAAAGAGTAAAAACGGGGGCCAAAAGATTGAAGTCCTGTCCATTTGTTTTTTAAAAAGGGCAGGGCTTTAATTGTGTGGTGATGACTCTTAGTTTGACTTTCTGATTTCTCTTAGAATGGATGCTTTGGATATTTTGTGTTTAAAATCTCAAAAGGGCAGGAAACTGTTTCATCAATATAAAGGTTGTCAGATAAGTTAAACTATCCAGACAAGATGTTTACAACTTGGAAATGTGTCATTTTAAAAGATAACAACCCCTGATACCTACCACTACTCCACATGTTTTTTGTCCTGGAGAGAAGGATTTCAATGTTATTGGAGCTTCCCTACAATTCATTTCCTCACCTCTTGTTAAGACTGAATGCTGCTGCTGCTGCTGCTGGAGTCAGCAACAAGGCCTTGATGCCCAAACCCAAAGGTTTTTCCAAAAGGATGTTGGGGGCTGATTTGACATTTTTTTAAAATGTCTACTTAAATATTGAAAATATGGATACACTTCATATATTTAATAATTTCCTCCTTCTATCACAATAAAAAATAAAATTAAATAGGAGTATTTGGAAAGGACTTGGGACCATACTCACAGGTTTTGAGGGGCTTCAGGCACCATTGATATCTCAAATTGCGAGAATTTCTCAAATTCTATACAACTTTAAGGAGCAAATTTCATTCTTGGTTCCTAACCACAAAAATCCAAGGCAGTCATTGGCAGCTGCACAATGTTTAGTTCTTATTTGGGATTTTATTTTTACATCAATGCACTGGTTTTTCAAATCAGAATGGTAAACATGATTCTCCTCCACACCACTTCATCCCTAAACCTGATTTTGGGGCAATCACTTTCTTTCAGCCCAACCTATCTCACCAGTTTGCTGTTTTGAGAATAAAAGAAGAGACATTCTAATGTAACACCTTTATATCCTGGAGGAAAGGTGAACTATAAAGCCAATAAATAAAAATAATTATTATTTAAATTATTATTACTGAATATTAGATCTGACTGCTTACTAGTAACCTATGACTATCGCCAAGTGTTGTATCTTATTAATGTATGATATTATCTTATTTTATTTTCTTCTTTTGTTACCAAGAGCATATGCACCAAAAACAAATTCCTTGTGTGTCCATTCACACTTGGCCAATAAAGGATTCTGATTCTGATATAAAAATGTAGTATTAATCTGCTAGAGACATTTTGTGAATTACAGTGAGCTGTGTTAATTTGTAGATCAGTTCAAGATATCAGCTTGTAAATCTCCATTAACCTTAGTTTTAATATATTTAGGTGTCTTACTTATTTTGAGATGATCTCTAAGAATTTGATGGAGTTTACTATAAGCCATTGTAGCTTCTCCTTTTGCAATAGTTTGTATGAATGGTTAATTCTGACAGATAGTATGGAGATAATTTCCTATGGACAGTCAGAATGAAGCAGTAATTGTATGGTGTCTTTTCTTTTAGACTGCTTCCATACACACATGTGCACGCATGTATTTTTATGTAAAAAGGTATAGCTTTGAAAATATTCTCCTTTTCATTCAAAAAGTTCACCTTGTACTTTAAGTGATTTATGAAATCAACATGTAGCTTCATGTTTGGAGCATAAGTGTTCTGCAAACAAGAGGCAAAGGTTTCAAATACCAAGTTTCAGTAAAATCAGCTTTCAACAGGAAGCTAAAATGAAAAAAGACATCATATTCAACCTTCCTCAATGGCTTTTGAAAAAGAAAAGATGACCACTAAATTTTTAGTATGACTTACCAAAGAAATGCCATTCGCAGGTATTAAACAGTCATTTCTCTCAACTGGGTACAAGATAGCATTTGAACAGAAAAAAAAAGAAAATGTTTGGGATTGCAGCCTTCCTTTTTTCTCAAGGAATAATGCTTCGCTCAAGATCAGAAGCAAAATGTTTGTTTCCCACCACCCTCCAGCCCCTTATTCTTGAGCTGTCTCTACAGCACTGAAGTTCCACTCCTGGCGTGGTACACCTTTCCCCTGCCCTGGGGAATGCCTTCATTTATTGACTTCAGTTTCCATCCTTTTATTTGGCTCCAGTTCCTAACCAGCCCCTCCTTATTTGCTAAGCACAGCGGCTCTTTGTCTGGCAAGCGCTGCCTCCTAAATGCCTTGCCTTTGGGCAACTGGGTGCCAACCTTTCATTTCCAAGCTTCATCCCATTTCAGAGCTTCAGTCTCAAAACGGTTGCAAAAATCTGGCAAAGACCAGATGCCAGGAAAGGGCGAGGTTTTTTTTTATATTTTTCTATTGTCTTCTGAATTTTGCACACCAGATCTGGTAATCTAGTATTTACCTGGAAAAAAAAGAGTGTTGTTGTTGTTAGTTGCGAAGTCGTGTACGACCCATCGCGACCCCATGGACAACGTTCCTCCAGGCCTTCCTGTC